>JAQFYU010000710.1:0-19292 GCA_034694905.1 Ceratophysella granulata | reverse complement strand
GGTTTTTAATTCGCGGTTTTTAGTTCGCGGTTTTTAATTCGCGGTTTTTAATTCGCGGTTTTTAATTCGCGGTTTTTAATTCGCGGTTTTTAATGTCACGGTTTTTAATGTCGCGGTTATTATGGGCTTCGGCCACCATTGCTCTAGGCCTCTCTGGTTTTTCTTCCTAGCCAACGAGCAATAGGAATAGGCACTATTTAAATACTCGACTCCAACCTGAGAACGTTTCAAACAGTAGTCTATTTCACTGAAAAAGCAATTCCTGCTGCTGGAAGTAGTTCTACCTGGAAATATGCTCCAACTCCAGCCAATCCGTCCTGAACACAGCCCACTCCACCAGGTCTCCACCAAAGCATAAAAACAAATGTGAAGTTTCTGTCAGAATTCGGAATCTGATGGGATGGAAAATCAAGTTATGATTTCTTTCTCCTCTCCTCGCGGTATTTTCAACTAGTTTATTTACAAGTTTGGCTTCAACTCAGTCTATTTCAAACTCTTGACTATGGACATGTTTCATTTTTTGTTGCTACTTTGAGTTTTTAAATAGTTTGGGAAGTTATTGCGGGTGGAGGAGCCACAATCGGAGTGTGGTTAGTCCCTTGTGGAGGAAAAGAGGCGCTGAGTGCTAAAAGAGTCCTAAAACTGTTTTATTCTGTAGTTAGGAATTTTGAAAAGACCTGGGTTCGTCTGGTGACAGAAGCGGAGGAGATTGTGGATGGGGAAAAAGTTTTATAGTACAATTAAGATGAAGGAAATGGGTGAAGGAGTCAGGAGTCTCTGACTCGTATTAATTTTTTATGACCTTGTCGACTCATCTCAGTTCATAAATGGGCGGCCCAGGAGTTGAGGCGGGAAGGTGCTTTAGTTCACAGATAGGCGGAACGGACTCAGTGTCTGTCTTCTGGGTGGGTGGCCCACTGAAGAAAGTGGAAAGATGTCAAGCCAGGCAGTCTGCTCAACCTGGCCAATGCTATGTAGTTAGACTCTGTCACTGGGAACCAAGAATGTGAACATTGGTACACCAGACTGGACAAAGTATTTGAATGGAGTGAAGTGGGTTGGAAAAAGGGAACTGGACACGTCGCTCATGCCGCATTTAAGCCCAGCCCAACCTTTCACCTTTACTTTTACTTTGGCCATAACGATGAAGTAAAAAGAAGCCTTAATCACTTGGAAGAACATAAAGTAATTTCTGGTTGGTTCTGAATGCTCTTCTCTTCATTCCAGATTTAGGACAAACCAAATTAAAATATATGGCCGTCATAATAATGTGTCATCTTTATGGTTTATTGGACTTATCTTAGCCCTTTTATGGCTCCGCTCTTTAACTTTAAGCGTGGAGGTAATAGCGCTCACTTTCCCTCCTTCTTCCTCAGAACGGCCTGTTCTCTGCTTCCCAATCCGCTTACATCTTATCTTCTCTGCACAACCACCCTTTCAGCTTCATACACTCCCACAACCAACACCAATCGCGTCTTCAACTCAATTCCCAATTTTGGAAATAGATCTAGCACATTTTCTTGACGCAGGCGTACTGAGTTTCAAGCTGGGGCGGAAATCATTTTGCAAATTGCGTAAAAGTTTGGTAATTGATCTTGCCGTACATATACTTGAACAGTCCTAGCATCTCTGGATTTTGCTAAACATGTAAAGTACAAATAAGAGGTAAATTCAAAGAAATTGAGACTATACTTGAATTTTCCTTGCTGTGAGTGAGATTTCTCCACCGGGTTTCAGCACTACGGCATGATTTTCGCGGTTTTTCTCCATTTTGAATACTTATGTTCTTTTTAATAAATTGGAGGCTTGGAATTGAAGCTTCTTCCAAATGTTCTTGCTTGTTGGGATGTAATTAGAAGGGAAGGAAGCCGAAATGTCAGCTAAGTCCGCCTAATGCGTTCCACGTGCCTCGTCCATTACACATCTCGGAGCTCCAAGGCGTGGAGCGTATCTTCTTGACAAACATTCCTACCAGACGAGACTTTGCTCAGAAATTAAGGTTTATCTCTTCTAAATTGACAAACTGGCGTATGGCTTGAAGAGGACGAACTAGGTCAAGCCGCTCAGTCAGACCCAGAGGGTTATGACTCGAGTCCGTCTTTCCTCCGTTCTCACCATCTTCTTCCTCTCCTCTTCGTGATGACTGATGACAAGTAGAGTTTGTGAGTAGTGGAGGGAGACTCTGGTCCAATAAGGTGTGTGTCAAGTCTGGGCTGAGCCTTCCAGGCATCTTCCTCAGCCCGCTCCCATCATCAGTCCCCATCACTTTCTGTTTACTCTAAATCTATTATCCAGATCCCTCGGTCTCCCTTTGTTGGTTCGGTGGAGAAAGCCCAGCTTCCGTCTCCCTGCCTCTTTAGTCAACAAGAACCTGGTGCAGAGAGACTGGAATCCAATAAAAGCTTCCGGATACCCTTGAGCCCTTTTCATAATAATAAGGAGAAGAAGAGAAAATAATGTTGGCACGGATCCGAACTCCTGCTTAAACATTGAATCTGACACAGACGGCCGAACTATTAAATTCAAGTCCCCTTAGTTCCACAGAGAAAGCACACTAGGCTCCTCCTGCTCCCTCCATAGTCAGGCATGTCCGTCTGTTTGTCCGACACTTTCTCTCCAGTGACTCAGGAAGCATTGACAGGTTGAATCGGATGAGTCCATGAGCCCAGCACGTCCAAATCACCCCCAAAGATTCCGCTGTGTTCCAGAATCGGAAATCCGAATGCCCAGCCTTGTTTGCTCCTTAGAGCAGGAAGATATGTTCTTGAGGAATCTGGTCCCAGACAATTATGTGGAATTAGTGGTGACTGGGATGGAAGCTGGGAAGTGGTTTGATTTCTGGGAAGCTGTTGAATGGAAGGGAAGTGGTCTGAGTGTATGATTCCATCTGGTTCTTCACAATGAAGTCTCTGCGTCTCAATAGGCACTTTGTGCAAGGAGAAAAGAGGATGAAGTGAGTCCAAAGTAAACCAAGTGGAGTCTTATAGACCCAATCTCTCCATTGTCTCCAAGTTGATCATTAAAGGAACTTGGAAGGTAGCATAATGCATAATAGTATATGAAGTACATAGTTCAAACCAAACAGACCTTGTTTCTTCTCCCTTCTTCCTCTCTTACGGCCTGACAATCTGACTGATCTCTCTCCTCACTTCATCACACAGAACAGTCTCTATGCTTGATTGGGAAAACCTGGACTTGAATAGAAGCGTGTGTTGTGGGACGGAGGCCAAGTATTTTGGATCTGGGATGAGGCAGGGAATTAATTTATTCGGATTTTGAACTGAATCGGCTTGAGTATGTCTGGAGAGGTGGAAATGGTTCTAAATTTGATGCCTGTGTTTTTGTGGGACCGTGGAAGAGACATAGGTCGGAATGTTAGCGGAGTGTGAGTCTCATTTTGTTTAGGGTATTAGTGATCCGAATGTGTTTGTTTAGGGAATGTTTTGAATGCGGTCTGAGTTGACGTCTGTGGTAATGATACTTGACGGGAGAGTGCTTTCTTCCTCACGACCCAGCCCATTGTGCACGCTTCCTTGACTTCCCTTCTTGTCCTTTCTCCTTTGTTCTCAGCCTCCATTCAGTCACCTCCCGTCTAATAGTCTCCACTTCCGGCTCCAGGCCCAACACAGGCCAGGCCAAGGTCCTCCTAAGTGTCCCTTTTGTTTCCTCACATCTCCTCTCCTCTGAACACACATGAACACATGAACACACTATCACTCATCCATTCCACCACTCTGGTAGGGAGTTTTGAGACCAAGTCCCGTTCCCCTAATCCCACCTTTGTTTGTTCTCCAACTCATGCTAATGTGAATACCTTGTAGCTCCCGATTTACCTTTTCATTCCGTTCCACACTCAGACTCAATTATTCACTGGACGACCTGAGTCCGTTTCTTTCCCTTTGGACAAAGCCAATACGGGTGCTACTTGATGCAGAAATCCATTTGGGGAAATATTGTAATTACGTGGACACTTTTGAATTTGCATTTGTGAGTCTTTGTTCTGTTGTTGGGAGGCCAGGAGCTCAATTGGGATTTGATGCGGTGTGGTGGGGCGTGGAAGGTGTGAAGCAGGGATCCTGATGGGTTTTCACTCCCTTTATTCCCTCTTGTCTCTCTTTTCTGAGGCTTCATTTCATTAAGGAACAAGGCCTTTTGGCTCCCCTTCCTCCTTGTTGGACGAACAGACTTAATCCCGACTCACCTACACCCTACACCCTCTAAGTGCTCAACACGAAGATCTCCAATCCAGCTTGGGTCGTCTCCAGTTACTCCCACTCCCAAGTCCAACGCTTTCCCCACTAAACACCCAAATTTAATCCCTCCTCCTCTACTTGTACGACTTTTCTGCCACCGCAAACTTCACGCCGAATCCTTCCAGCACGAAAGTTGACAAACATTCTAATTGAACAGGAATTCAATGCCACGTAGTTCTACTCATCGATCAGTTTGCTGAAGTAACATTTCTCAGGCATTCTGCTGAGGAGTGGATGTTTGGCTTTGGCTGGACGATGATGAGGTTTGTTGGGTTTTTGGGTGAGCGTAATGCATTGAGCTATCGGAGGTGTTAGGGAAGGTGGAGTCGTACCATTTCCTTCTTTCCGAATGACGTCTCTTAAAATGAAACTGGTGGACGCGGGTTGTTCGTGGTCGTCTTGGTCTTGGCCCTGAACGTGTGGAGAATAAGGACAAATTCTTCCGACTCACATCAGGAGAAGGTTGGGCCGTGTGTTTAGGAGGAAATGGACTTTTTATGACCACACGCCGTTCCACCCGCTCCATGCCTTTCAGTCTTGCTTTCAGCTCGCCCATCAATGTTGCGTGTCATTGACACATTCGAGACTTGGGGATCCAGTCCCTGTCCCCCTCATGCCATCCAAAACCCAGTTCGGCTCAAGGCTTCTGCCCTCTAATCCGTCAGACCAGGTAAATGCCTGTCCACTTTTCCCTTGGTCACGGTGACCAGGATTTAGTTTTCGTTCTGGAATACGTGTTTAAGTCAAATGGACTATTGCATTGAGCAAATACAGAGTGCTCTTCCGGTCCAGGTTCTGATTCCATGTGAAGCCAGGTTTACATGGACGAGGTCGAAAATCGGTGGATATGGTTCTGGAATTGACTTGACTTTGTAGAATGAGAAGTTAATAAAGGAAGTTGTATCCATTTGAAGCCTTGCCAAGTTGGTGATTGGAGAGGGAACGTAGGCGTGTAACTGTATTAGTTGGATGATTTGTTGTTCCAGATTTTTGTAAGTTGTGGATTGAGGAGAGAAGTCTTGTTTGATCCATAGGTTGGGAGGAAGGCTTACAAAGTCTGTCATGTTTAGTTTCCGAGTGTTTGATTAAATTAAGACCGTCAAAGGGAGGCTTCCGACGTGGAGTTGCTGAGGGGAGCTAATAGGCTCTAATGCTCTTATGGAGAAATCAAAATCCTTCATAATGTTACCTTTCCAGACGCACAAAGCCTTTCCGCACAAACGGCTTAGAAAGGGAGAAAGGAAGGAGTTTGGCCCAAACGCCGTCTAAATGATAATAGTGGACCCACATGGACACAAGTTCTGGAAATGGAAAAGGCTTTTCAAGGATTTGGTTTCATACGCTTCCGTCTTCTGGATGAAGCTGACCAGTCCTACGCCCATTATTATTTCATATGTTGACATCAACATTCTTCAATTCACTCCAAGTCAGTCGTCGTAGTTCATCCAATAAGAACCTTCTCACGCCCTCGCCTGGCTTAGTTTTCACTTCCTTCCAGAATTGAACATAACCTTTGAGCAATTTGTGCAGTTGTCAACTTTGTCTTTTCTGCCGTCTGAGACTAAAAGCTAAACGTCCATCCATTTCAAATGCGTAAAATAAAAAGACTAGCGAATCTTGCATTTTAAGGAGGAACTAGCTCGTTGGCTTCCGACCTTATTCTGGAAGGAAACCTTAAATTCCAACTAACCGTTGTTTAATTCAAACGAGCAGGACAAAGCGATGATAAACAACAGTTAGCACATGTGTCAAATTTGAGCTCAATTGATGAAAAACTAAGAAATTGAGCTGTATATAAGTAATGAGAAACCACTTTGGCATTTCATGTGGTTTCTTCAAACTAATAGTCGCCCCAATGATCAAGCGGAAACTTTGCACATACTATTGGCAAATGAATTCTTGTCACAAAGTGCTGATCATTTGTGATATTAAACAAAAGCAACTGGTGGCTTACAATTACAACTATTTTCAAACTAAGCATTCAGAATGAGACTGCAGTTTCATTTTGAGCCAATTGGTCAGTGGTTATTTTGGTGTTGAGATGGTAACATAGAAATGGAGGTTAGTGAGCTGGGGATTGAGAAGGGAAGAAGATAAAAGGAATTATTGACAAGTTTGACGCCATGGGCTTTTGGGTCTTCAGTAGTAGATAGATAGAGAGGGACAGAGTGTGTAGTGTGGTGTGTGTAGAGTAGAAGGTGGCTCCTCAGTATGCGAATCCTCAGTATGCGAACCGGAGAAAATCCTCATTACGCGAACCAAATTCCTCATTATTCGAACCTTGAAAAAAGTTCTGAACCCGTGTATGTCGTAGACAGTATCGGATTCCACTTGCTTTATAAAGTCTTCATCACATCCAATCACTTAACATATATCTAAATATTGTAGATCTAAATCTCCTCTTCGTTCGTTCGTTCGAATCGTTGTTCCCTGTACCTAATGCGCATAAAATGAATGATGCGTACTTTTGAATCGATTTCTCGATATATATGTAGTTTAATGTAAATTTTACACTCATTTCTAACCTGAACAATTTCGGCATTGTAGTTATGGGTTCCACTACGGCTCGCCTTCTCATACGTTGTTTGATTTTCAGCTTGTCGATGTCTTCTGCTGGTGGATGATCGTGATTTTAATGCAGGGTATTAATTTGCACTTTGAAGATGTGCATTCGACAACACAATAATAATATTCGTTCCATCACGTTTGGCTGTTGATTTTTTAAAGATAAATCCGTTCACACACAAGGTCAACTCACCACGAGTAGATTTAATACTCAAAACTGACCATGATGGACATTAGCTAGTGGGCTGCAAGAAATAGTTCCTGATCGAGACTGGACTACTTCATTTTAGAATTCAAACTAAACTAACATAATTGTAGAAGAGACGCTATCGTCAAGGGATGCATTTTACCTGTACGTACCTGTGTTGAATTTCATATATGCACTACATTACTTGTGTCATCTACTGACTATTTCTAAAGGCGATGATAAAGCGAGTGGAATTTGCATTTGACTGTGGACTGGACTACTGTCTACGACATACAGGAGTTCTGAACTTTTTTCAAGGTTCGTATAGTGAGGAATCTGATTTGCGGAATGAGGATTTTCTCCGGTTCGCATACTGAGGATTCGCATACTGAGGTGTCGCCGAGTAGAAGACGGTCTTTGTGGCGGAGGAGACTGGAGATAAGTCCTCCTTTCTTTCTCCTGCCACATGTCATCACTCTGACTTTCCTCTTCCCGCTTCCTTCTGTCGTCTTTTCCCATAAGACTCATTCCGTGGTTTCCTTCTCTCGACCATTCCCCTTCTTCCCCGAATATCTCATTCCGTTTACGAAACAAGAATATCCTCCGCTCATTCCCACAACACTCCTTCATCACATCCTCACTCCCAACAATAATCTCAAGCCTAACCCCTTAATTGGCCAGTAGTTAAGCTCGCATATTCAAATAAACAGCATTTAGTTGCAAGGAAACAACCAGAACAGAAAGTACACTCACAAATTGTTATTAATTATTTCCACTAGCCAAACTTCCTACTAGCAATTCTATCACCTTAAAACCTTTGCTTTAGCTTCTGTAGCCTCTCAAACACAATTTGGCAGTCGAAAAGCCACCTAATTTTGCACAGTGGCTTTCATTGTTTGGGAATTTGTTTTTGTCTTTCGCTCGTCTGGACTTGACTCCTTAGCAAGTAGAAGCAATTGGAATTCGAAGCCCTCGGCATCATACTTCATCTTCTGTACTTATGATACGACTTAAACAGCCCTCATATTTAACACATACATTATTTTATCGACGATTTTATTAAGCCAACTTATGTTGAAACCATTTCGATGTGCGAAAGACTTGCTGAGGTGTGAGGTGTGAAAATGGACAAGTTGGGAGAGAAGGTCATGCGGTAGACACGGGTTCGGGAGGTTGTTGGGTGGGAGAGAGATGGAGGGGTTAATTATTTTGTGGAAGTGGTTGGGAAGTGGACGAGGAGTGTAGAGAGGCTTGATTGGAGTTGAATGGGTTTAATTAGTCGTTCTGGGCAGAGTGGAAGAAGAGCCTGGGGCGAAGTGAGACTCTCTGCTTCCTTGGCAACAGTATCATGTTCTACACATGGCTTACATCATTCCGGCTTGTTTTCCCGTTAATGGATTTAATTATGAAGAGACTTTCTCCCCTCCTCTGTCCACAGAGAAAGAGGCTTAGATAAATCTTGTGCGGGAATGTAAATGTAAAGCAGCTTGTAGAACCAGACTCGGATTACTTCTCCAACCCGACCTTCTGTCTCTTTCTCCAGAAAGACGAGTCTCATCCCATCCCCACTTCTCATTCCCCCAGATACGGACTCAAGCAAGAGTAGTTTACTAGATGAGGTGGGAAGTTGCATGTCCACATTTCACACATTGATATTCCCAAACCATATGTGGGAATTGGAAATCGAGGAATGAAGAAAGAAGAATATTGTAGAAAATGAAGAAGGGGAAGAGACACAGGGGTTCGGACCGTCGGCGTCGGCGACAGCAGCTCAGAAATCAATCTAATCCTGTTCCCACTTCCAACCCAACTAAGCCCACTGTCTCCCTAGCAACCCACATCTCCTTCCTCAAGACTCAGCCCAATTTGTCCCACTGAGACTGCTCACAAGATTTGATTGCTGGAAAGTACTGCTTGACAGAAGCGGAAGAGTTGAACCCTGACTTCGACATATGAGAAGTTGTGATGATGGTGGTGAGTCTGTGTGTAAGTACATCCAAAAGAAGATTTCTGAGAATGAGTCACTTGAGTTCCCAGACGGTCCTCTTCTTCGTCACAGAAAAAGGGATCAAAATGAGAAAATTGGGATTCAGCAAGAGTCACTCTCATTCGGCTCTCTTCACATTGATTTCAACTGAAGCATCTTCAAAAACATACTTTGGGAAATTGCTACGAATCTCTTCTCACTCAAACAACTTCCTTTAATTCTTGCTCATCTTCAACTCTGGACATGGTCAGGAGACGTATACGTTTAGTTCCGGTTCGAATCATGCTGGTCAGTTGAAAATTCGGAGACAGGACGACCAGAGTCACTTGCCATATTTTTAGTGGTGGCTGGTGATGGAAAGAGGAACGGAAGAGCACGGCTTGTCCAGTTCCCGATTTCTCACAGTAACGGATTGTGTGACACTTTGAGTGTGCAGAGCAGTTTGATCCTGATGGGTACTTGGTGGAGGAGGAGCGAGCGGAGTTCGGGATTGGACTGTGGGGCGATGTTCGTCGGGTGTCTTGTCCAAATGGTCGTTAGAAGGAGACTCTGCCCGAGTGCCCCTCCACACATCATTCTCAACTTTATCGACTCGTCCCTCACTGATTAAATATTGATTGGACCCTGGGCGATACTTGTACTTACACTTACTTAGGCTCTGTTGACTGGGAGAAAGTGCGGGTTGGGGAGATGGCCGAGTGTCTATTAGACGACCCAACCAGTCTTGAGCAGGACATGATGAGCTGGGTCCTGCTGGGGAAGGAAGATGATGACGAAGTGGATGACCCAGCATCTCTCTTCACCTTCCAGCTTCTGCCACTCACTCCGTCATATGGACAATCCCTCTCTGCATTACATTTAATAGACACACATTAGGCAGCTATCGTCTCGTATCTGACGAGGAGTTCAGGCTCACAGATTGGGATGCGCTGCGGTCGGCTGCTGCCTGATCATGTCCCATCTTCCCAACTACAAAAGCGAACAAGAGTCTAGCTCCTTACGTGACTTTAGACCAAAATTCCAAAAGTCGACAGTAATGCGAGAGAAAGTTTCAGTTTGTGTGGAAAATTTCTCCATGAAATGCATTTCTGTTTCAGGATTCTCACCTTATGAAATTGTAGAGTAGATGAATGTTTCTGAATCCAGGTTCGGATTGGAATAGACTCTGTAGCTACTTCCACAGAGTTCCTAGAGTGGAGTGGACTAAGCGTTGGATCCGGAATGAGTTTAGTTCCGTTTTGGCCCAAAACTAATTTGGATTAGTCCTTCTTGGAACAAGAGTAATAAGTATAATGCCTGAGATAATTGAATGGAAATACCGGTTCGGTGAACCGTGCTGGAAATCCGTTCGGAAACTAATGAATGATGAGAAGAGAAACCTCATCAACATCCACCAAGTTTCCCTTGTACAAGAACCCACTCTTCTTCCTACACATCAACTATGTAGCAACTAGCAGCGCGGAAGACCAGTGCACAGCGCTGTACTTGGCCGGTTCCCCATAATAACCGCGAAATTAAAAACCGCGACATTAAAAACCGCGAATGAAAAACCGCAAATTAAAAACCGCGAACATTAAAAACCGCGAGCAATAAAAACCGCGAACATTAAAACCGCGAATTAAAAAAATTTTAGTCGAGAAGAAAAAGAAATATTCAAAAACAAATTTATAATAAATTATAATATAAACCAATATTTACACACGAAGCGTCTATATTTACTCATTGCTTGTTGGAAAGCTGAAATAGATTTACACGGAATGGCAGCTATGTTGTACAGAAAAATTCAATGAAAAACAATGTAAACGAAGAATTAGAAAACAATAAACGATCTATATACAGACAAATGCGTACAACGAAATCATGAAACATTCTACAAATTCATTTTTATACATTAAAGGATAAATCCTGAGCAATTCCGATAAGCGATATTGATACGTGTAATTTATCTCAAGTTTTTAAACTGATATTACCGGAACATACATTTGTGACCTTTAAATATACTTTATTATAAGTAAAT
Source organism: Ceratophysella granulata (assembly GCA_034694905.1). Taxonomy (NCBI): domain Eukaryota; kingdom Metazoa; phylum Arthropoda; class Collembola; order Poduromorpha; family Hypogastruridae; genus Ceratophysella; species Ceratophysella granulata. The sequence goes on along the minus strand of JAQFYU010000710.1, from coordinate 8,283 downwards.
TATATACAACATAATATGCTTGGTATAGGTAAAGAATATGCGTCACTTTTTATTTTCTTGGAATATTTGTTTCAATTTACTATTAAAATATTTTAATTTCGCGGTTTTTAATGTTAGCGGTTTTTAATTCGCGGTTTTTAATGTTCGCGGTTTTTAATTCGCGGTTTTTAGTTCGCGGTTTTTAGTTCGCGGTTTTTAGTTCGCGGTTTTTAATTCGCGGTTTTTAGTGCGCGGTTTTTAATTCGCGGTTTATATTTCGCGGTTTTTAATGTCGCGGTTTTTAATGTCGCGGTTATTATGGGCTTCGACTTGGCCTTGTCTTTGTGACATTAGAATTCTCTGCTGGATTTAGCTCTCTGTATGGTGACTCAACTTTGTACAGGTAGTCAACTAATGTGTAATGGAAGCAGAGGAAGGTCATGAAGTTGCATGTTGTTGTAGCAAATCCGCACATTAGATTAAATTGGAGTGGATTGAATGGAAGGAAAGACGATTGGAGAAAGTCTATGGGTCTACTTCCCGCTCAGTCTCCCTTCACACACGCTCATGTCCACACAGAAGTGACTTATGCCTCTTTTTAGAACTTCCAGGGTCGTAAAATAATTAATTTACAAAATTGCATTAATTACAACGGTGGAAACCCTTGTTGGAGGCTATATGAACTGCACGTTCACATTAGACATTCTAAAAATGGGAGAAAAATAAGGGATCGTGTCGTGGGTTGTCAGATTTGGTTCTGAGCTGCCGAAGTGAGTTGTTGAATTGGATATTTGTACGTAGGGTTTAGGGAGAGTCTGGGATTGGGCCCATTGATGGCTCATGATGAGGATCATAATCATTTAGTGCCAAGGATTGGAGGGATGTTTGAGATGCGAAATAGACTCGTCTCCCTCCACTTCCCATGGAAATCTAACTGGATTAGAGTCCATGACATAATTATCTCCTCGTACAAGAGAGAACCAGAGAGGGAACACGGCTGGAGCCAGGCCACTCTAATCTCCAATCCCATCTTCCACTAAAGAGAAGATAATTTTTATTGGCATATTTATCGTCCTACATGATCAAATAGGGGATTTGCACAAGTTCCCGTGTTCCACGTGCCGAGTGGATCAGGAGACTGATAGCACCACCCCACTCCTTCCCTGTTCAGCCTCTTCGTCTCACTTCCAATTCGTGCAAATTGGAGCAGGAAATACAATATGGCATGCAATTATGTACCTCTTATTTATGACCATAAAACAGTAGTCCTGGCATTTTGCACTACAAATACAGGAATTTATAGGCGTCCATAGGAGCATTTCAGTTCTTGTGTACAAATTCTTGCTCTTTCGTTGCTGGTGGACTTGGACTCACCAAGCAACCATGCATGGTGAAAGCTGACTCAGACATTGCTATGCTATGGTGGTTGTTGAAAGTTGAAATGTAAAATGTAACCACGACTTGGGCTCAAAGTCTGAAAGTAAAGCTCAGAATTCTGTTTTGGTTGTGCATGTACCTCTTGTTGTGGCCTACCTTAATTCCGAACAAACCCTTCCGCTCATTTGAATAAGTAATGTGGCTAATCCGGAAGCCCCGTTGAGAAGACTCGGTTCTGAGTGATGAATGTAGTGAAAGGAGTATAATTGCCAGGTAGAAAGAGGTGCGAACACGGAAGCGTCTAAATAAATTAGGTCTCTCCACTTGCGAATCCTTAATTTGGCCCAACTGAGAATCGATTCTGACGTGGAGGTTGGACGGAAGAAATATGCAGCCCACGAGGGACTTCAGAACAGTCTGCATCCTGTTGAGTTCCAGTTCACTCTGTCCGCAGTTCTCAATAATTCATTCCGCACCCTTTGTTACACGTTACACACCACTTCTCCCCTTCATTATGACACTTTAGCCGATTATCTGGCCCTGTCCTTCCGCTCCATTCACACAATCACAATCCACTTCTATGCAAATCCACTCCACCTGCTCAACCCTGAACCACCTCTTGGACTACGTGTACCATGTTGACTGTTGACGTTTCCTACTCATTCAGTCGTTTCAGGGCTCAGCACAACTTCATACAACACAATTTAGGTATCAAACACGATGCAACTCTGAGACTATCGATCGAAGATCAACGTTCAACTTGTTTCTCATTCCATTGTTGGATCTAATATGGAAAATTGGATAGTTTGCAAACTAACCGGCTAGTATGGAAATTAAACTTTAAAGAAGGTTAAGTTACGCATGGTAAGATTCCTATCACATATTAGAAATTAACCGTTTCTTACTCAGAATTTAACACTCTTGCTAATGGTGACATAAAAAATGAATTGAGTTACAATATAGCACAAGTAAAAGTAGGCTAGATATAAGGAACGAATATACTGCGAATGGAACCATTCATCTCGATATTTAATTGTGTTTCAGTGTAACTGAAGTTTTTTTAAATGACATCATTAGAAAGAACGTTAAATTCTAATATTTGATAGGAATGTTGACATGCATAATATAACGTTTTTTAAAGTTTAATTGCCATGTTAGCTGGTTAGTTTAAAAACTATCCAATATTCCATGTTAGCTCCAAGAGCATCATCCATCCAGGTGCATAAGCTACTATTCAAGATTTCAAATAGGACAATAGGTAGGAGGATACACTTCCTTCCGAACTGCCCAATGCAAGGAGAAGTTATCTTTTAGCCTTTCAGTAAAAAATGCAAATTGTTGGTAATAGTCTAATATTGAGCAGCTGGTCGGCCACCATTGTCTCGTCTATGCCCTTGCCCGAATTGAATAAGGCTCTGAGTTAAAAAGTGTGGATGTAGTGTGTATGTGTAGAGGCATTAGACATGAGTCTGCATGAGGAATGAATATGGGAAGTGGATATGGACCTTGTTCCTTTGTGCCGTTTTTTGGCTTGAATATTGTCAGTGCACACTTGGGCTCATCCATCATTGTTTCTCATTTCCCGTCTTTCTTCCTTGCGTCCTTTATGCATTGTTTCCTCTTCCCCACTCCATTGTCTTCCTTGACACTTTTCTCCTGCTCCATAACCTTGTGGCTTATGATTTAAAGCACTTTCTCTCCTCTCGGCCCTTCCAAAAATACCAATTTCTCATCCAAAAAATATCTCAAAAGCCCTTTGTGTACATAACGTCAGCCTATCAGCCAAGAAACCCTATTTTACAACTCATATATCCCCACAGGCCAAGGCCTACAACCCGCAGAGCCTCAGAATTCGGATCAGGAGAAAAGTGACGCTGAAACTGAGGTTACCGCCAACTTCCGATATTACAAGACCCATTAAACTACTAAACCTCCTTCTCATCCAATTAATTAGCGACAATTCCTAATTTACTACTCTGCTCGCTTAGCACGATTACTACATTCTTTCTCTATCTATGCTCTCTACGTCTCTACATTTGGTTTGTCGTGATATTTGAATTTGAATACCGATGTAGTTACTGATCAAGTTGCTCATCAAAGCCTTGAATTAAACCGAACTGAAACGTAAAAATGAAGTTGAGATGAATTGAACTCAAGTGACACAGAGTGTTCAAATTTCAAATGCCAATTTGATGACGAGAATTGGTCCTGAGTGATGAGTGACTGGATGAAGGTGTGACGGTAACAGAAGTGACGGGAGTGGTTGGTTACTCTTCCGGATCCGCACTTGAGCGGAGGGAAAGTAAACAGAGGAATGTTGAGATAGAAGCTGGAGCTGGAGAGGATCGGAAGGGATTGTTGGCACGCCACGAAGGAAATGTTCACTCCGTTTGCCTCACATTGTTAGAGGAGCTGGTGCGAAGTGCTCAGTGCTCAGTGCTCCTGGCTATGCTCTAATCCGTCCATAAGTGAAAGCAGGGACCTCGCACTCGGATCAGACCCGCTGGAAAGACATAATAGGAAAATCGTGTAGGTCGGCTTCCGTCACGGAAGTGCATACGGGTGGACATGACCCTGGCTCCCGGCTCAGCTCTCCTCCCGTCCACATCATTAGTGGCACACGGAGACTTGGAGTTGGAAGGAAGGGAGCGTTTGTGGCTTCTGCTCCTCAATTGGCCTCATGTCGTTCCGAAGGTGACTCCGGCTTCTCCGCATCTCGAACAGAGAAAGCGGTCTTTGGGTCTTTAATAATAGGAAGGAGTCGTCGACTAGGCTCTCACATTCACTTGTGCAGAAGCCGTGTTGGCAGAGGACGGGAAGCAGTCCATGTGGCATTCTCAAAACTTACTTTTCATGAAGTTGAGAGGAAGTGAGAGTTCCTAATAAGCTTTCTCTGAGGTTTGGTTCGGATTGAAAGGGAATCTGGCCAAGAACTGACATAAGTGCATTTACTACACGCCTCCTCTTCCCACTATCTCATTACAAGCACAGACTTTCCCACACACTATTCAGATTATGTTACGGAGCGTGTCGACTCCCGCATTCCCTCCCAACACTCACGTAACCAAGGATTCACTCAACACAACAGCTTCATGAATTGGGCCTATGAACAACATGTAATCTTGTTAGCTTGGAGATGGATTGTTAAGAGACTCAAGTTCACACGACTAGCAAAAGTTGCAAAAAAGAATGTACTTCGCCACCTTCCTTGTACTTTGGTGTGGGTATTAGGAGCATTTGTGGCATATGCACACCTTTGTCTTCCTTTTCCTGTCTCAATGTCAACTGGAAGGGGGAACATGAGGCCAGCCGTCGTGTAGGCCAGGGAAAGTGCTTTCTTCGTCAGTTCTGAATTGAAATGACAGGGAAGAGGAGACGTGGATTATCCGGTCTCTCCAAACTTTTAGTGTCGCATCCACCCTCCCACTTCTTCCGCTTCCACATGAAAGTTGATATGCAGAGAGACAGGGGAAATGTTAGCATGTTTTCTCTCCACTTCTTCCGTGCAACACGTGCAGCAGGAGGAGTGCAGAGGCTCCTCACTCAAGTGGAATTCGATATCCTAGGTGATGGAACTATCAAATATTGATAAAAGATCCAGGATTCCAAAATGCACTTTTTAGAACCGAACCATCGACCACCTCACACCTACTTCTCCCTCAACTCAATAGGTTCGTACTATGCATGAGTCATATTCGTATGGCAAGGACGAGGTCGAACGTCTTCATTCATTTCGTATGAATATAACTCTCGGGTTGAGTTGGAAAGCTGCTGGACCTCGTCCGGTCAGATCAGATCCGGTCTCCATTGTCGTGAACAACACAATACATGAATTTGAACCTAGCGTTGCGGATATTGCAATAGTTTGCTTAGAAGACTTGGAAACCCCGCAGCGTCCAATGTGTCACCAAAGAAAGTCGAGCTCAATAAGCACACGTCTTCCATCTAGACCATTATTTATTTGGTTTCATTTCTTGAAATAGTGTTTAGTTTCTGAATCGATTCCTTATTTCTTGTATTATTCTCTCCTTTCTTTGTTTTCATGGCAACATAAACAAAATTAAGAACTTTAAGAGAAAGTGACAAGTTGTTCTGGAGAAAGTAGAGCTTCCCAATCAGTTGCTCGCATCGTAGTGCTCGCGTGATTCTGAGCTGAAGCTCTCGTGTGCAGAACTGTGTGAAGAGAGTTTGAGTAAGTTTGAAGGAGTAAGAAGTGTACTGTATTAAGTATTACTAAACATTGTGTTTGTGTTCTTGCAGATGCACAGTTCGAGGTGCCTGTCGGAAAGCAGTGTCCAGCTCCCCCCGATGGTTGGCCTTTGGATCTGGACAGGAGTGCATCAGTTTCGAGAGAATTCAGCCGGACCGAATTCCGATCAACCAGTCAGGCTTGGTAAGTTATGACTACTTATTTGAGGAGACTAGTTTGGGATTGGTGGAGGGGAAGGAGCACAAAGGAAAACAAGAAAAAGTTTTCTCATCAACTCGAGTCAATCATATGGCGGCTCAGAGGCCGTACTACTACTACCTTCTTCCGTCAGCACAACAACAAACGAACCCAACCAGGGCTTTCTCCCTCTTCTCCCAGCCAAAGGGCAGAGAGGCGTCTTAGTGACGTGGGAAGTGGCTAAGCCCACTAATCACTCATAATAGCAATATTGAGGAAGGGATTTAGTTCTTAGTTCTGGAGCCAGGCTTTCTCAGGTCTCTCTTCAATCAGCTCCAAAAAGGAAAAGGAAAGTCCAAGTAGGACGAATACATTGGACTTGGAGTCGGTCCCACGTGGGCTTCTACCAGCTAGCGTCATGGTTGACTTTTGCTTTATGAGTCAATTCAGATCCTTTCAAATATTGAAATTCATAATGGGTTATGAACCTGAGTTTGATTGGAGTGAGGAAGGAGATAGGTCCAAGGTCCAGGACGGTTACATAGAAGCCATAGTCATAGTCACGTCTCTTGTCCATTGAGTGGGTTTAGAACCCCGACGTGTGTTCCATTAGACTCGGCTTGTTGCTTATGTTATGTAGTTACGGAGGCTTATTCCACCCTTCCAGGATGGAGTTGGGTGTACGTGGTATAATCTGAAGGTCTGGAGGCATTTGAGTCAGTTCCCTTCTTCCCAAGGAGAGAAAGGAGGAGGTGGAGATGAGTTCTGGTCCCGAAATCCGAGAGTGCCACACCATTTCATTAGAACTGCTTTTAATTAGGTTCAACTCGACGACTCTTGCCACTCGAACTGGAACTCCACCCGACTCTAATATGATCATGCGGGATTCTGTCTTTAATTACCTTTGGAATGATGGGCTCAATAATTCGGGCCAGAAGAGGAACAGGCCTTGGGTCCTGTCCCATCCAGCTCCATGCCCAACTGGAGTTCTTCTGACCTGACTCGTACATATCTGTAGTGGGAGAAAGCGATGGGAGATGGATGCGGAGCGTTGCGGAGGTGGAAGGGAGGGATTAGGAAGATTTAGTGGGGCATTTGATCTGAAGAAGTCTCCTGCCCAAACTGTTCTCTTCTCCATTGACAAGAGAGAAGGGAGTGCGGGCTTCCCGAGCTTAGACTCCAGTTCAAAAGATTAGGTGTTGGAGTGGAGGCTGACACCCGGAATATCTCCGTCTGTCCCAGCCCTTTCTCCACCTGAACCTCTCCACCTATTGATATATATATCTGGATCTGCCAAGCTGGATTCCATACTCAACCCACTTGAGCCATGATGCATGACTCTGTCCTTCAAACAACTACAGCCAGCTACATACAACAACTACCTTCTAATGCTACTCTCACTTTCCTCTCCAAAATTGACATTTCGATTAGGAGACGACTCAACAGAAAAATACATATGTAGGATTCCACGTCAGTTGCCCACTCCAGCCACTCCATCTCTGAATACAAGTATTTTCGAGACCAGAGCTGAGAACTCAAGCTCGGCCTTCCTTCGTCTTTCTGACATCTAAATTCCCTCCTGCACTAAACTTACTCTTAAATCGTGACAAATTCGACGAGGAGTAGTCTGTATGTGAGCTTAAATTTAACTAAAATCATGTGCTTAACGCTGACTTCCTTCTATGTATTAAGCCTGTATGTGGAATTGATGGCGGACCAATAGGAGATATATGTAAGATATTGGGAGTGACTGGAAGCATGAATCCAGGCAGTTCATCTTGTGCCCGAATGCTCTCTCACCGAGTAGGAATCCAGGAGTTTGTAGACCGAGGCTGTCTCCATCCCGAGTAATGTGTATCATTTGGATTGGGAGTCAAAGATGTGGTGAAGGGTGATAAATAAGACTTGAGGAGGAGGAAGACTCTTCAGTCCTTCCTTTGATTGGACGAGTGAGTGGGTGTAGTAGAGAGAAAGTGTTCTGGATCCGAGCTGGAGGATGAGTTACATGACAGTTTAAACTATTCCCTTTCCGCACAAGTGTTGGGCTCAAGTGGAAGGATCCCAGACTTGTTTACGATTTACAATTCACACTCTTCCAATTTGCTCAAATGGAGTTGGAGATTGGAAGGAACTCTCGGCTTCTCACTCGGAAGAAGTGAGGGAGACAAGACAGGTGTGAGCTGGAGTTACATATGGCACGGAAGAAGGAAGAGGGCAGAAGATCCCAGACCGTCTGATTAAGAATCCCTCAGATCTGCACAATTACTCCAACTCACTTTCAGTTCAGAACAGACTTCCGCCCGCCTGATGAAAGGGAATTGAGTCAGGGACTGTTTCTCAATCTGATTGGCCTTTTCAGCCGTTTGGACCAGTCAGGAAGTGCATATTTCGGATTTGCAGAGTAAAACTGAGTTAGTCTTGCTCCATCTCTGTTTCCATGTACAGTCATCATCTATCATGTATCATGTAGCATACTATGTAGCATACTATGTCCTCATTTCAGAGTGCGTTGATCAGGGGCTGGCAGACACGATTGAAGA
>JAQFYU010000709.1:0-19295 GCA_034694905.1 Ceratophysella granulata | reverse complement strand
ATGACCTCTACTTCCGTAATCAATAACTTCGGCATTATTCAGCCAATCTTTACGAAATTGGCGGTGGTCAATGTTGTATGTATGCTGAGCCTACCCCCAAAATTTCACCAGTCTGAGTGTACCCCAAGCGAAGTTATTAAGCCTTAAAAGTGTTCAAATAAAGCTGAAAGACCCATCTGTAGAGTCTAATTAGAATTAAAATTGGTGCTTTAATGAATGAAATGTTTCTCAAATATCATTAGGATGAGTTCAGTATGTCATGTCAATCTTTTTCCCTATAAATACAACAATGATTTCAGAAATCTGTGACAGTTATTGTATTAATTACTTTATTTGTTAGTTACACCTTACACCATTTGAAAATTGTGCATATATTCCATATTCCATTTGTTAATTTGCGTCAAGATTTGAGCAATACAGGAAGATTGTATAACAGTCATCTTCCGTAAGTCAAGTCAGGCATGCGTGACAAAGATTATAGTGCTCGTGCCGAATTTCTTAGCTACACAATAACAGAGTTGAGCTTATTAAAAGAACGGAGTTGATTGTCGTAAATTCATTTCGTACTAAGTCAGTAAGCTCACAGACAGCCTGCCAAGAGTGGCGGCGTTCGGCATTATTAATAAATCACAATAAGGAGATAAAACACAATTTTCGTAAATCTTTTTTATCTTATGCAAGTGATATTTTCAGAAAAAACACAACTTCTAAATTAATTTTAGAACCATAAAGCCATTAATAAAACACTGCGAAGCAGTAGTTCATGGGTTTCATGTTGTTTGAAACATTGTTATACACACTACTAACTACCACTACTACCACATACACATTGCCTAGTGTCAGGCGGGAGTGCTAGTACTTGCTGAGTGCTACACGGTATGCCGTAAGCCGTAATTTATGATTTGTGTCCATCATCCATCCTACTCTACAGCCAAAAGGTTTCTTATGCCCTTCCACTCACTCTTTCCCTTTACGCTTCTGCTTGCTCCTCCTGATGTACTCCTGTTCTGTGATGTTGTGCTGTTTGCTGTGTGTGTCGGTCCGTGTGGTCCGTGGTGGTAGTGGTTAGTGGTAGGTCCCCGGATCTCGGAGTCCGTCCGTGCCGCCGCCAGGGCAAAATCGTATGTGGAGAATGTTCAAAGAAAAAATTGTACAGTTTGTACATGTGACTTTGTTTTTTTTAAATAACCTTTTTGTCTAAGCTTGCCATAAAGTTATAGATCGAAATGTCCTTTGTATTTAGCTGATTAGATACGGTAAGTGACTCGTAGGCGAAACCAATTATAGTAGGATTTAGCAATACGATGAAAGCGAATCTGATGTATCATATTTTACCAAATTGGATATGGGTAGCTTGATGAATAAAATATGCGGTATGTTAAATTCTAGAAAAGTGAATAATATGCAAATGTGTGGAATGGCAAGTTCAAAACCTATTCCTATTGATGATGTACGGAATGTACATCTGAATTCCCATTACTGGATCTCCAACTTCATTGTACACATACTTAACAGGAAGAACTTGTATTATAGAGTTGGCAGGCTAGTGTTGGAGAATATGGCAAGCAGTTGTCACGCCGCATGCCTGCCCGAGCCGCCCTGCCTCTAGTGGCCATTTCTATCAGTCGAGCAGAGTCTGTTGGAACGGCAAGGTTTTTTCTCCCCGTCTTCTGCAGTCCACTCGTTTGGCAGTGAAAAAGAGGTCATCCGCCGGTCATCATGGGTCGTATGCACGCACCTGGGTAAGTCACACTCTCTCTACTCACGTCCACACTTAATCTGACCCTTCACAGGGAGTTCCGCTTGGACTCTGATTGACTTTCTTTACTTAGCACCGCGACCGCCGGTTGCAGTCTCCCGCAACCATTCCTATGTCATATTTAAATTCAGTTCCCATGTCAAGCCAAGCGTTGCTTGTTAATGTACTTACTGCTATGTACAGCTGGTCACACGATACAACGGGTCGTGTTTAGTTTGAGTGAGGTCAGGGGCGAGCAAAGGGTATGAAACTGAAACATGTCCCATGTCAGTTAACAGTTGTGGCTTTGTGTTGACTTGACACGTGTGAGTGACATGCGAGTAGGGAAGATGGCACCGAAGGCAAGCTGAGCGCAATAAAAATCTAGAGAAATCTGATGTCATGTCAAGTCAGAAATGATCATCATCAAGTCCTAGTTTTCCCTGTCCCGTGATGACTGACGACTGTCAACTTTGTACTGCAGTGGTCTCATAATGTATGTGTATGTGTTTCTTGCAGAAAGGGTATATCCCAGTCAGCTCTCCCCTACCGACGTGGAGTTCCCACTTGGCTTAAGCAGAGTCCTGAGGATGTCAAGGATCAAATCTACTTGTTGGCCAAGAAAGGACTTATGCCATCAAAGATTGGTGAGTTTGTACTTGACACACCTGACTTTATACCTGACTGCAATACAACTATTATTCCTCTCAACTTTTGCACCCCAATCAATTATGTGCTATGGCATGGCCTTGTGCTCTGATCCAAGCTACGTTCGTTCTTTACTCGCGAAAACTTAATAGCTTACAAAAAATGAGTATACTAATTTTGCTATAATTAATTAACCTAAATGTGCTTAATAACTTCTTCTAATATTATAGGTGGTATCTTGAGAGATTCCCATGGAGTAGCCCAAGTCCGATTTGTTACCGGAAGTAAGATTTTACGTATTTTGAAGGCCAAGGGTTTGGCCCCGGATATCCCAGAGGATCTCTACTATTTGATCAAGAAGGCTGTTTCCATCCGCAAGCATTTGGAACGTAACAGGTAATTTTAATTTATATGAAATGAATTTCAGTATTCACATAGTTGTGTGGCTACAAGTAACAAGCTCAATATTTTGAGTTTGGATTGAGTTCTAGCTTGAAGTTACACGTTACACTACTGTAATGCATTAACTATTCTGTATTTACAGGAAAGATAAGGATTCCAAGTTCCGGCTGATTCTAGTGGAATCTAGAATTCATCGTTTGGCTCGCTATTACAAGACCAAGAGGACCTTGGCTCCAAACTGGAAATACGAGTCCAGTACTGCTTCAGCACTTGTGGCTTAAATCTCCATGTTATTTTTATTGGTGTTATGGTTTAAGTCATGTCAATTTACAGTCTTGATGTGAAAACACTTTAATAAAAAATAGGAACTCTTGTCGAGAGGCTTGTTCAAATGTGACTCCAATGAAATACCTTTTATTGTCTCACTTAGGAGGACATTAGTAGGAGCTCAGATTTAGCACTTAATTCAGTTCAAAAGTACAAAAAAATTCTATTTAAAGTAAGTTAAGTTCTACTCAATATCATAGAAGATACATGTGATCTAGGGTAATACGTCATACCGAGGAGGTGTTGTGCTGTTGCATGTTGCCTGCTTAAGGCTGATTTCGTATAGGATATTTTTCGAATTCGATGATTCGAAATATGTCAGATGAACAATTACTGCCGATCCGATAGGTTTTTTTCTCATCCGATGCGATCCGATGGACAACATACAACTGTCAATCCGATCCGAAGCCTGTATAACTAGAACATACGAAGTTTTTAGTCCATTACAAGAAAAATATTGAGAATTCATGGCTTGGAATCGGAACGGGACAAACCCATCGGATCGGAATAACTCGGATGCTTTGCCTGGTCGATTAGATCCGGTCCGAAAGATCGGATGAATAATAATTGCCGATCCGATCCGAAATACAACAAAAAACTCAATCCGATCCGATCCAATCCGACGGATCATCCGAAATTATCCGATCCGAAACTAGTGTTATGCCTGCTACTCAGCGCTGGAGGCTTTTCGAATTAATACGCTGTAGAAGAAACCAAATTTTAGCAGGGTTCGCCTGGGTTATAAGTTTTAAACAGAAGACTAGAAACTAGAATCCTTATCCAATAATTTACTGAAACCAAAAAACCTTATTTGAACATCTTTAAAGCAGCCTTATCCAAAATACATTGATATAAAAGAATTCCGGCTGGATGGGATAGGGTACTGAAAGGCATCGACGGTGCTTCACCGAATAGGTTAAGATTACACAATTTCGTAGCAACTTCAAGAAAAACTTCGATGCCTTTCAGTCTCCTATATCCATGCGGATCTCTTATATCGATTTTGTAATACTTAATTTTTTTGCCTTTTGTTTGGAATGTCTCGTAATTTCCCTATTAAATTAATCATTTGATTTGCATCGTTCGTAAAGGGGCCTAACGAAATCCAACAAATTTTAACGATATAAAATTGGCGAAAATTAGCATCCTGATCCTGAAAGTTAAGGTGCCATTACAAAGAAGGGGTAACTTGAAAGAAGGCGGCAAAAGTCGCACGAATTAGCCATGCTACTGCATGGTATATTATATGACATTTTTCGGGACCTTGCCCAGATCAACCGAGATCACCTGGGGCCTTGAACTCAATGGCATGAAGCCCAAATTACTTGGCTACAGCATATTTCTAAGAATTTTAAGAATAGTATAAAAATGTGTGTTAAATCATTTTTCAAAAGTTGTGTGATATATGACTCATCTAAAATTGCGGCTTTTTCATCGTTAACATACGCTTTTTGCAAATATGCGAGAATTATGAGAATTAAAATGCTTTGCTCTAAATTTTGAGCGGTCACGCTCACTTGAACTCTCAGAGGAAATGTTCAGGCAAGGTCCCGAAGGTCAATCCTATCGTCCTGCCGTGCACTGCATTGCTTTTAGCCGCTGTCTATATCATGCTCCTTTTCAAATATTTGAAAGGAAAAGCGGGCTCTTAAGTTTCCACGGTTTTCATATTGCATTGAGACAAACTAAAAGAATCTCCGTGCTTGTCCAGTCGACATCATCGTTTCGTATCTAGTCGTCACAAGTCACAACCGCAAGTAAGCGCAGTGCATTTGAAATCAATGGAAATAGCTATCCATCGTGATTGTACATACATTGTTTCAGCTTGAAGCTTGAAATATGTTACTTACGTGAATTAATTAATAAATAAAATAAATCAATTCTGCTAAATCCAGCCAAAGTACATCAATACTATTCCTGCAATATTCTGGGAAGTCTAATGATAAAATAAATGGATTCAATTATTTCAATCAACTTCCAAAACAATTGTGCGATAATGTTTGACTATTCGGCTATATGTCGAAGAATCAATAAATATATTTTTTTATCTGGAAATACTTAATCAAAAATCATCAACTTCGAATTCAACGAATTCAACCTTGCAACTATTACGAGTATTACTGTCATAGTTTGAGCATAAAGCCTAACTCGTATTTAAAATCGTAAGTTAAAGAACTATATTTCTGAATTTCGATCAGTCAGGCTATTGTCAAATCAGACTTTTTCATTTAATTTTGTTTGCACAACAAAAAGTAAACGCTGAAGGCAAGCGAAACATGCGTCACCGGATCACCATCACCCGTAGACTTATTTTTTGAGACACGTGACACGTCTCAGTTTTTGACGTGTCAAAAACTGCTCCACGCCACAATATAAATGCGCAAAAGAAAAAATGAATAATTTAGTATAGGTAAGTATATAAAATAAAGGGAGAGTTTTACGACATATTCTTATTCTTGTGAATGAAACAAAGCTCAAAATTAAGATTACAAATTAAGCTGAATATGCTTTATAAATGAATTACGTTTATCTCTTCTGACCAAACCCAGAGTCACTGTCCGGGTTTAATGGTATTGGGGTTTAATTGGGTATATTGGATTTAATGGGAAAAGGTGCGATGGAATTTTATGAAAGTGCTACAAACAAGTTAGAAAAACGATTTTCTTAATAAATCCCATTAAATCCAACAATGAAGTGACGGATTCAATCTGGATCCGTGATTTTTCCTATTAAATCCTTTTAAACCCCATTAAATCACAATACCATCAAATCTCATTGAGAAAAATAGGATTTTCCGTGACTCTGACCGAAAAGCTTAGGAAACATTCATTGGATAGCCAAACAATTTAATGTTTTTTCGGAAGTTTTCTGCTGAACAAACCTAATCCTACTGAAAATAAAATATGTATATCTGATCTAGTGGTATGGCAGAACTTAATTTATCCCAATCTATCCTAACTCATCCAAATAGTCAAGTGAAACATCTTAGTTAGTCAATTAATTTGTTTATTCAGCCCGTTTAATAGTAACCTTTATTTTCCAACATTTGAGCGAAAAGTTTCTTGAATCCCACTCAAACCATTCAGTATGGTGGCCGCCGTGGCAATTGGCCATTGGAAAAGTATGGGCGTATGCTAACTGAAGCTAAAAACAAATGCGGTAAGTACGAGGGCATATCCAAAAGTATCGGGCCTTAATTTTTTATTCAATACAGGAAATACTTACGTGTCTGAAATTTTGTCAGTATTCGATGTAGTTCCTATCAACTTCAACGCACATATCCCATATTTCCATTGTTCCAATATCCAATATAAATATTTCTGAACGAAGCTTATCCAATCTTGTGTGTGGCAGCCATCATTTCAGAATCATCGTCGTATCTGTTTCCCCGCAAGTATTTCTTCAAATATCGGAACGGGGAAAAATCAGTCGGAGCTAACTCAACCGCAGGGTGGGTGCGTCCGTGAAGGAAGACCGACGCGACCCAGTACATCATCTCTACCAAGACATATGTTTGGGGTGACGAGTTGCAGTTTTCAAGAAAAAATTCGTCGCGTCAGGGTGACAGGGTTCGTCTTCTCCTCCCATTACTGATTGAGCAGACCAATTGTTATAATACTTCGCAGTCATAGACAATTTTATTGCTGCTTCCACGAGGCAAGTGATCAAGCAGCGGGATCACTCTTGAGTAAAAGCAGGAGCCTTTCATTGACTGTTGAATTTTGCTTGCAGTTAAATGGTCTGACGAAAAGCAACATGCTGGTACTGCGTTTACTTTATTTTGATACTGGGTCACCATTATGCATAGACATCTCATATGCTGTCAAAAAAGTGTGTTGAGGTTTTATGGATCCGCCTTATAGATTTCTAGAAGCTTCTGACAATATTCCGCCCTAACAGTCTTGTTTTCGGCCATATGCGGCATTGGTATCCACCTGGATCAAATTTTTGTGTAAACCTAGGATTTGAGTTGAAATAAAGCGCACCCGCTGTAATCAAATGCCCGCTCCTTGTGCAAGTTTACTGTATTTCAACTTTCAACCGCCGGACCTCCATTACAAGAGTTTCTGCGACAGACAGATATTCTTCACTAGTATCCACACCACTGGCATTTTCGGAAGTGTTCCGATAAAGTCCACCCTCCGCCAAGTGTGAAGAGTCGAGAAAATCTGCTCAACGTTGGACACGAAGACCAACGTCTACGTCTAATATTCAAAACTCTCAAGTCTATCAAAGAGTTCATCTTTTGGATTCTTTTCTAGAGTTTAACATATAAACACGGGAATTGCCTGTATATAAGAGTTTTGTTACCTTACTTACGAGACAATAACACATCAGCTTATGATAAAAAGTAAAGCGCGACGGTTCAAATACTTTATATACAGGCAATTACAGCCTCTCTATGTATAATGACCGATTGGCACTCAATGTTGAACAAACTCTGATTTTCAACGGTAATGATCTTTTAAATTGTTCTCTCGCCTATACCGTGATATCTAAGGTCTTGACCAACGTCACTTCAACTTATATGGAGTTGGGTGCATATGCATAAAAATCATCAGCCTTCTAAAGCTACGGTGACTATTTGGATACACCCTCGTAGCTTGCAATATGTAATGCAATGCAAGGTATTTTCTTAGGCTGAGGCGGTGGTGGTGATTTTTAGCACGGCAATTCGCAAGCAGTCCAATAGTATAAATCCAACCCAAGCCTCCTTCTTAATCAGGATCAGAACGTTATTTGCACCTGTGCCTTCACTCTGTTCAGTTCATCTCAAAACGCTCTTCAATTACTGGCGGCCATTTGCATTGCGGCGTGGTCAGTTTCTCCGCACAAGAATAAGTTCCCGATTCTACTTATTAAGTTACTGCATGATGCATTTGATTCTCTATCTGACTCAGTTTGATAGCCTAGTGGAGACCTTCATTGTTCTCGCGATTTTAATTTATTGTGCACTAATGAGGACTTGTTAAAAACAAAAAGACAAGGGTGAGTAACAGAATTTATATTCTTTCATTGATGGGATTATTGGCTGGCATCTATTTCACAGCTAGTTGCATTTGCTTTTGGACTTTGCAAATTCAAAACACTTTATAGTAGCACTGGAAATATTCCCTACTTTCATATTTACTGCTACTGTACTGGGCAGTCTTCAAAATTAGAAAATGGGTTCTTTCAGGTCGCATCTCGCATTTTGACCTTGACTCTTTCGTTTCAGCATCTTGCATCTTCCCTTTCTTATTCCAATTCACCCAAAAGCTTTTTTCCGACTTGATTTGACGTAGGATGAGGCTGAGATTTTACAAGAAATAAGAATATTTCAGAATATATATGTAGAACTTCTCGATATTTTATACATTTCAACATTCAAGTTCAAGAAATGCTTGAGAATCACAATATATACCGGTTGGAAAATTACTTTTTTGACGACGCCACAAGCTTCAAACTCAAGTTCAAGATGCACCCCTGCATGCAGATTGAGTTCCAGACACAATAATATTAATTGTGCATAGTATCTGGTACATGAGATGAGAATACAATATTTATTTGGTCACTATGATACCAAAGACTCCTTGCTGCAAGATCAGCAAAATATTATAATGGATCATGAATTGAATAACCCAGATGATCAGTTCAGTGATGACTGCTATGACTGTCTTCCACTAGCTTAGGGTTGGAGACAAGTGGAAATAATTTTTGCGATCCAATTGATCGATGATCTTATTAGAAACAAATTCTGCATAATTAGGTTAAATCCGATTAAGACGGCTGCACGTAGGAAATCCTGTGATTTTGGCATAATCGATTTTGTTCTTTGCATTTAAAATCTAATCAAATGTGGGAAAGACCAGCCGCAAGCAGTTGGCATTGTAATATTTGAAGATTGATAAGGTAATCTTACAAGACTACTTACAATCTTAAGGTAACTAATCTAGAAGACTGCAATTATTTCGACCACAAATGTTCAAGGATCGCTATAGTCAGAAAAGCCCTTATAAACAAATTAGGGATTTATTACTTCATGTTTTCCACTTTTCCATGAATAACGGTCGGCCTCGGGATTTCGTTCAAATGACACTCATGCCCTACAACTAAATTCATCCATTTTTTTAAGCCTTCTCCTTAATTCTGAAGTGAAAGGTAATTCTTGAACTTTTCATACGATGACTGTTTTTCATTGTGTAAGGAAGAGTAACAACGAAAGTTTCATACATAGAAAATAATTGAAACTGGGAGGCTCGTATGTCAGTTCAGTAATATAACGGTTATTTACATACAGTGTAGAAAATATGGTTCAAATTTCGAGGCATTGAACCTGTGTAAAAGCTGAAGAAACTAGTGAAAATGCTAGCATGACACGGTACAAGGTACAAAAGTAATTAAAACCTAGGCCTTGAAAAACAACCCTTTGTTCTGTTCGTGGACATAAACAAACTTCCAGGAATTCTTTCCAGAAATATAAACATTGGGAGCCTGAGCCGTGAATCACACAACGGTCAACAATAGTATATGCTTCTACTCGTTTTCTTAACTCTGTATTTTTATAATATTTAATTGAACTGGCCTAAATTACGAGTACGTATGCGAAACCAGGTTTGAGATTCGAGATTTCACTTCATCATCGAGCCATTTGAATGTATTGAAGGCGTAATGCGCTGCACTACTGTCTTGGCAGCGTTATACAGTTCCAGCGTTACAGAAAAGCATTGTATTATTCTTTTATTCCTGTCGATAGGCGAATAAACTTGGCATGCAATGGCGCAAGACATCAGAGAATGCACAAAGTGGCCTAAAGCTGTTGAAACTTATTTGAAACAGTAATTAATTATGTGCCGAAAAAGAAAGCTTTATTAAAATTGGAAACTTTGATTTTTCAGTACAACTTTTAGGATGAATATGAATTGGATTTACATGGTGTTTGATGTTTACAGAAGCTGAAACATAAAGTGTTACCAATACTACACGCCGAGGAGAATCAGGAATATCTGCAAGATCAATCATATCATTTTATGAGCTTTTCTTAATGACTATTAATTTATTTATTGTGTTCCAGAATGAATGTAATATTTGCTTACATCTCTTTATGCGTATTTTACAGTGCGAATAAAGTGACAGATAAATACCTATTTCTCCAAAAAGTAATACGAAGAAGCTACAACTTTTCGGGAACCGAGCTACAAGGTTCTATTTGTAAACGTAAGTCAGTAATGCTTCAGTGGAAATTTCATCTTAGATTGTTGGTAAACTTGGGGATAAAAGTAAATCGTTGCTCCTTGTTATGTTTTTTGAAGATCAGCCATCATTTCCGCCCTCAACGATTGACTGGGCTGGACTGATAGAATAAAATGGCGCCGTTTCCGGTTCCGCACAATAAAGAAGAGGACTCTGAAGGAAAACTTCACCCGCTTCTTCTGGAACCGGTAAGAATAGTATTCCATATGTTCAATGTTCAATCCCGAAAAAAAAACACAATTTGTGGTTCGCGTAAAGTTTTGCGTAAGCATTTCCTAAACGAGGTACAGTGATTCGTTCTCAATCTTCATCAGTGGCGGATCTAGGAATTGGTCAAGAAGGGGGCCGACAACTGAAATGTTTAGATGTTCAGTATTTGACAACAAAAAATGCAACAATTTTGAATATAAGGCTCTGAAAGTACAATATTTTGCGTGAAGCGCAAGAAAATTTCAAGATTTTGATAAATTTTCAATATATTTAGCTTCATTTTCGATTTTAAGTTAGCAAGCTTAAGATTCTGCTGAAAATCTGTAAAAATTTTCAATCGATCAACAATTAAGACACAGCGTAGAGATTCTATGATCGCAGCGCCCGAAATTTTTGAAATTTCGACCAATATACCTTATTTGTGGCCACATCCACATTTTCGACCAAATTTGTTAGAAAAAGTAACGTCCTACTCGACATTTTGTAAGAGGTTCAACTATAAAGGGCAAGTGAAAGCATACGAGTATTTTGGGAGAAGGGCAACAAAATTTTGAGATTTCGAGCAATTTGCTTTATTTTTCTTAAGAGGGGAACCAAGGCCCCTTCGGGCCCATATATGGAACCACTCTTGATTTTCATATTCTTTCATAATTTTTCCCAGGTTTTGAAAAATCTTTTCAAACACATGAAAACCGAAGAGTTGTACACTTGCAATAAAGTGTGCACCGTGTGGAATGAAGTTTCCAGACCATTCCGCAAACCTTCGGAACTCAAAGTTATTTCAAGTGATAAAGAGTTAAACAATTACGTGAAAGGAAGAGCAAGTGGCGAAATTGTGGAGAAGTACAGCCGATACATGTTCTACAACATGAATCTGATCATGGATATTGTTCGCGTATTTTTGGACACACATATGGAAGAATTAGAAGAGCTTCGAATTGACAGTTCGTGCAAAGTAAGCGAATAAAATGCATTTGCAGAAGTATTACGGATATGAACGTGTTTAATTTTCCGTAATTGGTTTGACATTCTCAGGGAGCGGAATATGTAGTGCGAAGATTGCAATTTCCTAATCTTCGAAGGTTGATCGTAGACACTCCATTGAATGTCGGGATTGTTCCAAACTATGACTTTGGATTTGGGATCAAACAGCTACGAAGTCTCACACTGATCTTTAGTAGCGGCGGTATGAGTACTTCGGATACTGATACAACGGAAGTTCTGGCGGGGCTAGGAAGACTCGAATGCATGGATAAATTACATATTGAAGGAGAGCTCTCAGATAGATATCCTGTCTTTTTCTGCCTGCGGCCTCACCCAGGCTTGAAAATCCGCACGTTGATCTTGCATGGATCCGCCATGCAACTACGCATCGAAGATGGAGACTGCACTTCGCTGACGAATTTGGAACTGGATGGACTTCATCAGCTCATCCTGAAACAAGATCTAACTCGGTTTGTATCACTCAAGTCCCTCGTTTTGACAAAGGAAAAGCACAAAATCAGAGATCTTAAGCTTCAACGAATGTTCCCCGAATTGACAGCGCTGACCGTACATCTGCGGGGTAATCGTGCCAATACCTTCCTCCCGATGGTCTTCCGGATGGAGAAGCTCCAGACACTGGCAATCAGCGGAGACAATATCAAAAATAAGATGTTGTGTGGAAAATGGGATGAAATTCCTTCATCATATGATTTTCAGCCAAGATCTAAGATTGCCCTCATTTTGGACGAACTCAAGCAGATCATAAAACCGGAGCCGTACATATTTAACCTGACAAGTAAGAAAGCTTCACTTTCTCAAATTATTTTGTTTTTATAGAAAAATGTATAATGCTTGGAAATTTTTCCTTCCAGACCTGACTTCACTGACACTGGAATCTCCCATGCTAACCAGAACTACTATTTACCACGGGTTGCGATACTGTGACCAACTTGACTACTTGAAGCTAAAGCTCAACCGGGTAGGTGAATATTTTTTATAATATGCAGTAGCAGAGCCGAATGTATGGCGTGTAATACTTGCATGCACTATAGTAGCACGAAATTATGCACCGGAACTAAAATACACAACAAAACAGCGTTTTTGTGAAAGAAATACGCATGCTTGGTATAAAATAAAATCCTTCCAAGCTTGTTCTTGATTTTAAAAAAATGCTGAACAAATTGAAAATCAAGTCAGTTTTTATATAGGTACCGCGTCGTTGGCAAGAGCTACAAATTAATTGCGAGCATTTTAGCGAATACTACATTAAAAATAGAATCTCCAAAAATTGTCAGCAAATGCAGTAAAAGTGAACGAAACGCTTCAAAATACGCAAAAGAATTGTAAAACAATCAGAATATGCAAGAAGCCCTTAAGCCACAACATAAACCTTGAAGAGATGATATTGACATTTATCTTTTTAATCAGAATAATAGACTAAACTTGACTGCTATGGAAGTTTTGGGAGGGCTGACCAATTTGGATGAGTTCGTACTGGAGTATCCCGAAAGACTGGAATATACCGCCGAGGAGATTCGACGACACCTCGCTATTTGCGGAAGGCCTCGCGGCCTGCTCGAGTCTAGAGATGAGTATATGAAAAGATTTGACAATCTGCCGGAGGTGCGACGCAGAAATCGTCTTTACTATTGTAATCCACGTCTACTGAGCAACAGAAGTTAATTTACTCTATGTATACTTTGGTACAGAATCTCCATATATAGTTTTAAAAAAGCAGTTGCTTGTTGCTTCCAAATTATTGATGTTTCTGAACTTCATTTGGAATTGGAATTGAATTGATCTGTACAGAAATGATATGTATGCTAAAGAAATACAAGAACTAAAATATACATGAATATATTGGTCAGTTTAGTTCACACAATTTTCATATGTAGTTTTAAAGTTTAAGCAAGCAGTTGTTTCTTAATTTATGTTGCTCCTTAACTTCATTCGGAGTTGAATTGATCTGTTTTGTTCATACAATTTTCATGTATACTTTTAAAATTTGAAGTCTTCAAACTTATCCTCAAACTCGAATAATCCTCAAACTCGAATAAAAATTAGTATGTATGGTTAAGAACTATCCAAAGCACTGTTTAAGCACATAATATCCAAACTGTCCAGAAATCCATGTTTGCTCCAACATACTGTATGTATTATAGTTTTAAATTAATCAGTTGGTTCTGAATTGTTGATGTTTCTGAATTTCATTTGGAATTGAATTGATCTGGGCAGAAACAAGATGTTAAACAAACGGATTTCGATTCTATATATATACAATTGTATGTAGTCCTAAACTGGTTTGTTCGTACAATTTTAATATATAGTTTTAAATTTTAAGGAGGTCCTTTGAACTATTGACGAATTGGAGTTGAATTGATCTGTGCAGAAATTATATATTATGTTGAATTATATATACTGTGCTTGTTTGTTCGTACAATTTTCATATAATCGTAGTAGCGTATTAATTAACCAGCTGTTTCTGAATTATTGATGTTTCTGCACTTCATTTGAAGTTGAATTGATCTGAACAAAAATTGTATGTTAAACTAACTAATGCTGCAGCTCTATTGAAATCGTTATCAAGATGAATAGCTTATGCTAATGAAATGTTAAAACGAGGAGTTTTGAGTTTAAAGTTTCTTGATTTTTGTTGATTAGCAATAGTGAATAGATTAATTCGACTAGCAGTACTACTTCTTAAAGGCAATAAAAAATACAAAAAAACTCCTATACGATATTCCAGCTCTACTTACGATGATCTCCCCTCTCTCTGTCAGTATCATATTTCGTATATATCGTAACTTCGAAATCCATTTTGCAAGCATTTTGAAGTTTCAAAACATTACAAGTTTTTGGAATTTGGAACATAACAGATTCCGGGGCACTTGAGCAAAATATAAAAAGCCAAAACTTTAGAGAAAAAACCACGAAATCACTTGGGCGAAGCTATTTTTATGTGTTTCGCCCAAGCAAGCGTCGTTGATGCTGCTCATCACTCGATTATTGCCGAAAGAATGCATGTGCATGTGCATAGTGTTGCTGCTTCTTCGATGTCTTATGTCTTATCAGGCAAAACCAAGATTATTCAAATACAAAAAAGTTCAGAAACTGTACGTACATTGCTCTCAAGCGAATCTGAATGTTGGAATTTTTCCATAACTTTATTTGTATATACCGACCTTATATCCTTCTTACGGAATAGTATTGCATTTAGGACAATAATTTAAACCCGCAGGGTTGCTTCTGTTATAGCTTAATTGTATTTTATTCCATATTCTTTTCCGTTTCTATAAAAATATGAAACTACATTATATATAAACTTTTCTATAGTTGTGGCTGACCTATGCTTTTATATAAAATCATGCTGGTTTCTTGCCCAACTGTTTCAAACTTTGTCCAGGTGATATCTTTTAATACGTGGTTATATTATAAGTAACGAAATGTTACGATACATGAAATTACAATATCGGTGTCCTCGGTAAAACGTCTCATCCAGTTCAACAAAAAAAAAAAAAAGCTCGGGACAGATTCAGAAATAAAATAAATAATTGAAATTTGGAATGGATTTTAGAAGGAATCAGTTGTCTAAGTTCACAAACTTCAATTGTGTCTTGCATTACGTTTCGCATGACATATTGAGTTATTCGATATTTAAGATAGAAAAGAAATCTCTTCAACCGAGAATCCGTGATTAATTTGAGTTTGTGATCTGATATATGATAGGAATGCAGGCCGGCTGTCAACGACCTTCATTTCATTTTCATATTCAAATTTCATACAATTGTATGCGTAAGACACAACTTTAAACCTTCAGAAAATATGCAAAAAAGCAGCTAAACGCAGCAAGCAAGAAGAGCGAATTACTTATTTTCCCATTTCCCTTCTTGTGGACGCTCAACATAAATATCAAGGAGAGAGGTAATCTTCTAGTTTCCGTTTACCCAATTACTTGAGTTCTCAATTTTCTCTTTTTGTCAGCTACCAATAGCCTGCAAATTCAGAGTTCAAATACTAAATGTGGAATGTTGTTGCAGGTTTAATTAAATCAAGCTGTAGGTTGTGAATCTTCTTGAAAATTCAGTAAGTCATAAAAACATTGAGATTCCATGAGTCGAAATTTAAATTGTGCATTCAGTTTGAATTAGTAGCTACCACCAACTACAACAGCCGAAAATCACACTGTACACCAAATAGCAAATAGAGAATCAAAGTGCAGTAAGTTCAGGTTCGTATTCTATCGAAATTCGAAGCCCTTGTACTAAATAGTTATAATTGAACCTTCTTGGAATCATCCGCTGAGTTGTGGGTGCAGCAAGTAAGCGGACAGTATAGATAGCAGCCTTCAAGACAGCCGAAACCGACAAGTAACATTGAGTAGTCAGACCGACCAGACATCGACCATTAAGTAAGCAAATGTGCGACATCATACAATTCTTGTGAAAGTTTACGTTCCGCTTCTTAAAATTTTCATTAAAACTTTTGGCGAAAGTGATTGGTAATGTCGTAGACATTTGCCACTACTGTTTTACAATAATTTTTTTTATCGTTTCGATGTATGCAATTTTTGCCAAGGCGTAGATGTGCATTCAGTTTCCGAATATTGGAAAAAAATATAATTGCCAATCAACCATGGAATCAAAAACCACCTCAATACCTGCTGCCAGATATTCCATTTGGAACGGCTAAGGTTTGTTTCATGCAAATTAGAATAGGAAATGCAGCGTTTCTTTGGTCGTGGAAAGAAAGTTAGTTGCAAGTTTTCCCCGTGAGTTTTCCTGACAATGATTAATTTCCATGTTATAATGCTAAGAATTTATAATTTCTGGTTCAGTCCCAATTCTTTATGAACGAAGTGTGAATCACATCGATGTGACGCTACCATTGTTTTAATTTCAGTACTTATCCCGATCCAGACTCAAATATGGACCAAATGGGCTTTGATATTTCCAGTATTGGAACGCCCTTCTTTCAACCGGACGAGGATTTGATACTTCCCCAAGCAATTCATCAGCAAGGCATTGGCCTCGGAGGTTCACATCATGATGAAGATCTGGGACATTCCTCGATGCCAATGGGAATGGACGGAAGTAGTATCATTACGTCATTCTCCAGTTCACTCTTCTCTATAACGCCGCAAAGTCTAATCCAACCCCAGACACCGGTAAATTCTATCTATGTGCCTCAGGTTCATTAACAACTTCTCCACACGGATCCCATTTTGTTTCACAAATCTCATTTTTATAATGTCAAAACACGAAGTTTTAAACTGCTTATGTTATTGGACGTTGCTTCGAGTCTTCGGCGGAGCGAGATCTCGATCCGCCGATGTAGATAGCACTTGATGCATGACTTCGAACATATGAGATTCGGTTCCAAATTCGGATTCGAATCGATGTGGAGCACTTGCACTAATAACAGGTTTTACGAAGCACTTCCAAATTTGTTGAACGTATTTTATATTCGAATAGCCCAATATTCTGGTTGGAGGTAAGGGATTTTCTCAACAGCCAATGAGCATCGGTCAGTTTGGTGGGGTCACTCCGGATGCGGGAATGAGCCCCATGTCTCCCATGTCTCCCATGCTGAGTTCAATGTCCAGTAGTGCACCGTCATCTGTTGATCCGAGCGTCGTTCCACAACTCCAGTACGTTTGTATACGAAGAACAGTCCACATTCAAAAAATGTGACCGACTATCAAATATGTAAATGAAATTGAATGAATTTAATTGCCTTGTTTTCCTGTTCTACTTTTTTACAGGAATATTGTTTCGACTGTGAGCTTGGGATGTAAATTAGACCTGAAGAAAGTTGCTCTTCATGCAAGAAACGCAGAATATAATCCCAAGCGATTTGCCGCAGTTATTATGAGAATTCGGGAGCCAAGAACAACAGCTCTTATTTTCAATTCTGGAAAGATGGTGTGCACTGGAGCCAAGAGTGAAGAAGAGTCTCGGCTTGCGGCAAGAAAATATGCACGGATTATACAAAAATTGGGATTTCCAGCAAAGTTCATTGACTTCAAAATTCAAAACATGGTTGGAAGTTGTGATGTCAAATTCCCAATACGACTGGAAGGTTTGGCTTTAACGCACAGTCAGTTTAGCAGGTGAGGAGTGAGGACGTGAGGAGGCGGAATAAAATGATTTAATTATGGAAATATCACTGGATCTGAATTATATTTCAATTTAGCTACGAGCCGGAGCTGTTCCCCGGACTCATTTACCGAATGGTCAAGCCCAGAGTTGTACTACTGATTTTTGTTTCAGGGAAAGTGGTATTAACAGGTGAGAAGGCATTATGAAGTATAGCCAAGTATCGTCCTACTAGACATCATGGAAAAGTAGTCATCAAAATTAAATTTGAACCCAACGATTAATTTCCACTAACGGTACAATTTTGTTTTCTGGATCAGGTGCAAAAGTTCGACAGCAAATCTATGAAGCGTTTGAAAATATTCATCCCATCTTGAAGAGTTTCAAGAAGCAATGATCATCGCGAAGCTTTCTCTGGTGTTGGTTATGATATACGTTGTGAAATGAATGGCTGCAAAAATGGAAACGATTAATTAATTACGGTTTCGAATTACGCTCTTCAGCTGGAGATTGTCAGCAAGATGCTCACTCTCTTTATAATTGAATATTGTATCGATGCTTATTTCGAAATGTTCTATCCTCAAATGTTCTAAGGAATTCCGATTAAAAATGCGTCCGGTAAAGTGCTGTGTGTTCACTTGATATTCTCTCTTCAATTACGACAAAACAATTATAACCAGGTTAAAGGTGCTATTCTTTGGTAACTCATTGGTAACTGTTAATTCTTCCAAAGCACCAGCTAGAGCTAGCTAAATAAGCGTGTTACTGACCCAGAAAGTTGAACTTCTATAATGAAATGAGATGTCAATGTCAGACGTGTGGAAAGGACATCGCACCAACTCCAACTCCATGGAACTTCGGAATTCTGGAATTCTCCTTGGAATTCGGGCTTCTCAAGGCCATGCGGAACAACTCTACAAGCCGAAGCCAGGAGGGCCAAAAAAGCTTATGTTAATGAGTAGCGTTCGTAATAGCCATGGGAGAAGTTTCGTGGAAAGAAGAAAGTCATTTCACAACGTGTATATTGGTCATGGTAATGCAATTACGTGTGTGCCTAGCCTTGCCAAGTGATGTGGATGATTCAGTATGGTAAGCGTAAGCCTTACAATTGTCTTTTGCTAGGCGGGTAATAATTCCAGCGGGGCAACCTTTCTCTGCTCCTATTCTGGCCTCTGGCTGAACATTATCTGTAATTCTAATCTTCAGCCTGAAGCAAACTCTGTCTCTTCAACAACCATTGCTTTCCTATGTATTTGGACCACCATCCCACCATCACTAATAACCAGCAATATCCAAGGAGACGCCATATTGTAAGAAAACATTATTGCTAAGTTTATGGTTTTAAGAATATCATCTCGTTGCATCTCCATTTCCCCTTAAAATGAATTTGAATTTTGTCCTTTGATTTTGGGTATCACTTCAAAATAATCTGGTATTAATGGGTAGAATAGACAAAAAAACCTGCCTGACGGCAGCTTGCGACCAAAAGGATACCAGAAAGGGCAAACTGGACCATATGTCGGCACCTAGACCTCCGGGCATTAGGACTTTAGGACCTCAGGTCCTCCGGAACGGACCCCGAGACCTGCGGACTGCTGGACCCCAGGACACCTGGATCTCTGGCCACCTGAGCCTCTGGAAGTCTGGACCGATGGACC
>JAQFYU010000708.1:0-19311 GCA_034694905.1 Ceratophysella granulata | reverse complement strand
TCTATCGTAATCTCATTCTGTTCCTTTCCCTGGAATGCAGATATGCAGATTACGGCGATAGGGGACTCACTCCACAACATACACTCACAATCGTAAAATGTCTCAATATAAGATTTGTCTAGTAACCAACAATAACCCAGTGAAAACCCGACCTTTCAATTAATCACGGCCAATTTGATGTATTTAATTCATGATTTTGACATTATTCGAAACAGCATGGAATGGTACTCTGTGCCATGAAGGCCTGTTCCAGTTTCGAGTGCGGAATTAGTGGGATTCTAAGTGGCTCTGGCACGTCAACTCGGTCAACCTCAATTGGAGACACATGCTGTCAACGGTGTGCAGGTTAGTTATTGTGAAAGAAAGCGGGTTAAACAAATATTTGGGCCATCCACCCCTTGCTACATCATCAGGATTCGAATAGGGTTGAAAATGCATAAGTAGCGTAAATATAGGTTCACTCCAAACTGAAAACGCCTTTTCCCCGTCACGCAACAACGTGGTGCATCAAATGGGAAGACCAGCGGATTTTCACTCTATTTTGACTCCAAACTGTTTATTATAAATGATGCATCCGTAAATAAACACGTTGGAGGGCCGGTCTAGTCGGCTAGAATCTTAGTTTAGACGCTATAACTACCTACCATCCGAAAAGACAGGTGGACTAAGTCAGTTTTCACGATTTGTTTTTCACTATAATTGACGCAGAACGCAGAACAGAGCTCAGGGACGAACATCGTACCATATCCGAATTACTGAGTCATTATTATATTTTGCCAATTAAATACATAGACCCGGAATTCAACAGAATCTCGGGATTATTGTAGCATTGAAGGCTTTCCGGAAATTCTACGCAGTTCCCTTATAATAGGCTAATTTGTTTGCTTTCTCCTTCACCTTTCTCCTCTACCTGTTCTGAACAGGCGTGGGTGGGAATGGGAATTAAGAGCTTCCCTCGCCGTGTCGTTATTGCGTATCATATTTCAATTCACCAGAGAACTTCTTCGGAAAGCGTTTGAATGAGTGAAATTGAACGCAACCTAAATAGCTACGATGTATAATATGTGTGGGCGTATCATTATGGAATTGGAACATTGTGCGTCCTATGTCCTTTGTATCATCCTTTTGTTTAGGCTTCAGCTCGGGTGCACCTGTAGGCTTCCGGCTCCAAAACAACAACATATATGACGCTTTCGCTTTCATCGCATTTTGCTACTAATAGAAGTTTGTGACACATGTGGCAACTTGCTTCTTAAAATCGCGTTTTTATGTTTTGTCATTTGCAAAAATATTGAGCTTTTGACAAAAATAATGAATATATATAGCCTTCTGATTTAAATTAAATTATCATTTGAAAATTAATAATTTCCGCTGACAATTCGCAAATATTTTGAAATATCTTGAAATATCTTGAAATGTGAGGCGAAAAATTGCCAATAACCCGCAAAATGACTTCATGTACCTGCATGCATACCTATAATCTTCCTATTCAGAGACTTCAAAGTGGAGGTTACGTGAGTATAGCCTATTCAAGAAAATGTTCAATGCCAATATTCTAAGTTTGAGTGGCGCCGTCTCTAATCTCCTTTGTTTATGCTGCTTCCACCCACATTACATTTTAATGAAAACATTTCAACATAATTCTAAGTAAATTATTATTAAGACAAACCAATTTCCAGGTAACGGTAAAGTCGAGCTAATATCTGCTTCACGAAGGTAAAATTTACAATACTTGTTTACATGTTATGTGTCCAAGTGGGAATAAATCCGTCAGCTACCTATTTATAAACTTTAGCGCTACCGGGTTTCGGTTTGCTTAGTGGGACGCTACGGCTTTCGCACAAAGATCAGAGAGAGGTGCTAAAAGCCTAATGTGCTCTCTATTGCCCTTTCCAAACTCGCGAATTGTTTTGATAACTCTGAACAGATGTTTTTTCTTTGACTTTGATTCCTAAACTGAGCTGGACTTTAGACTACACGCTCATTTCTTGTAATAACATATTGCAAGTCGGATAACCCTGCTAACTTGATGCTCAAGGTAGCTCTTCCGGGTAAAATACCAAAAATGAGCATTCTTCACCGCATACAATTGGTCACATAGCCAAATACCATATTAAAAGCGCTGAGAAATCAGCAAACGCCCTTTCCAGCCAAAAAAAAAATCAAATCTGGAAATCGATCTCGTAGAATTACAGTTTAATTTACCCACTGCTTTTCTAAATTATTAGCGGTAATTGGTTCGGCGGTTTTAAAATTAGCGGCTTTGAAGTTTACTGTAGTCGCCGTGCATTACTTTGGCGGCTGTCATATTTACGGTCATTGGCATTTTGGCGTATTGTAGGCGGCAATAGATTTGACTTTTTAATGCAATAATTAAATATTGCTGATACGGCTTTTGTTTTAGCGACCATTGATTTGCTTTATAAGACTAGCGGCTATTGGGCGGAATTGCATTCAGCTGAGTTGCAGAGGTAGCGGCCAATAACTTGGAATGTTCGTTCGTAGTTGCGACTACCGGTTTTGCGGCTTAAGTTAAAGGCCTCTTTTTCAACAGCTGCTATTATTGTTTGGTGGATTTAGCATAGCGGTCGTTCATTATTTTGTTGTAGCGGCCAACGGTGCCTTGACACCGTTGGTTGTCAAGCTATGTAATACCAACTATTGCCACGAAGTACCTACTCATTTTTTGCGATTTATAGAACGCATCAACCTAACGTTAAATAACCCGTACTTAAATATTCGATTAGTCTTGAAACTAGGGGGAAAAGTACTAATAACAAAACTCCAATGAAATGCTGAACCAATTCCATCTCAACTCCTTTCCATTATCGAATACGAGTTTTACAAGTACGCTCAAATCCTTACGTTGTGTAGCGGTGTCGTTTGTTGTTGCTGAAAGGCATCGACCACCCATACCCAACCCACGACTCACGCTATTATTCTTGGCTGCTTTCTCTTAGTCCTTTAGGGTAAACCGATGCGATGCCGCGCCGTAGAATCGTATATTACCTATCGAAATAGGCAAAATAGCGTGCACAAAATATAAACATGCGAACGTAGCACTGACCATTGCAATGCCACAGCCAAATGAAATCAGTTGGTATACAAAAACGCACAAAATGAAGGAAGAAGGCTTGAAAGAAGAAATTCCGCCTTACTGTTAAGTATTGAATTGCATTCTAAAATCAAGCATGGTGATAAATATAGGTACAGTTTAGATACGAGGTACGATACTTCCGCATATATCTATGAACTACGTATGTACTACAAAACGTAAATTTACATGAAAAACTGTTAAGAAGCGGATACATGAGTCAAGACTAAGAAGACGAAGTAATAAAATCCGGTATCTTCCAGGATAGAGAACTGAATTTCTGCATAGCATAAAAATTCAGGCCTCAAAAGCCCACGGCGTCTCTCCATCTCAACATGCAAGTGATTGTGCGTGAGGAACTGTGATGTATCCGGAACTTATCAAGTCCCTTCACCCGAGTTTCTCTAATGGAAAATGACTTGTACTTTCACCACATAGATACGCTCAGCCGGTTACGGCCCTAATATGCGTGTTTTTTAATGCGTTTCATCCCATAAATCATTACGAGAATCCGTGCATCAACGAGAAATCCCGCTTGGGCTGGTCTCTAGAATGGAAAGGTTATTGACAAAGTTTGAAAAATTGAATGCAAACGTCCTTTTTAACGTTCAGTCGTTATCGTAAAAGTATTAATACCGTGTCTCCTCTCCAAGACACATAATATCAAAATAGCTATAAAGCATGAATCATATTCAAGTGTGTTAAGTGAACCCACCAGCTGGTAAATACTTGTAACTTTCTACATGCCTTTCACCTTTCACCGAGCTGACCATCCAGGTCTCTACGTGTGGCGATATGATAACATGATTGTAGTTCTTGTAATTTTGCGTACGCAAATTCGACGAAGATGACTAATTGAAACACTAAACCGTTATCTCAGGAGATTAGTACGGCATTGAGTAAATATACGAACCACAATTTCACTAAAATACAATCAATAGCTTTATCTGCGAATATTCGGAGTTTGGAGAAAGGTGATAAAATGTGTGGCACACAGGTGTGTCGAAATTGAGTGCAAAATAATTATTCTATGTGAAGACACGCACAGTCACGGATGTCAGATGAATCATTAAATATGGTGGAGGTGGAAATATGATGAAACTACTTCGACATAAAACTTATCATAGCAAATTGGCCAGGCTTAGAAATCAGAACCAAATTTAGTTGTGTCATGCCTTGTAGTTGACTGTCCTACTGCTACAACTGGCCAACACGTAATGAGAAGTTGTCCCTTTGTATCCGTATTCATTTCTGACATTGTCTAAAAATTGTGCAAACACGTAAGTATATTCGTACGTGTGTAGTGTATGCATGCGGAAAACTGGCACACGCTTCTCGCATCCGTATGTCAGCCAATGCATTTCAATTTGTGTTATTTTAATTTGGAATTTGAGCACACTGATAACAGACTGTATTAACCTACTAATTGCACGACTAATGGAAAATTGTGAACATTGCAACATCGAATTCAGGAAATTCAGCAATATCTGTCAACACGTTTCAGAAAACGTGATCGTATCGTGTGATCAACCGTAGCTTGAAACCTAAAGAATCCTGCCCGAGGATGAGTTGCATTGTAATTACAAAATTTAATTGGGTGACAATGATCCTCACGGAAGCTTTAGCTTGTTTGTATAACAGATCGCGCAAAAAGTTTAATTGGGTTCCGGAGCTGGAATTGCACAGATATATAAACTAACACGGTTCACTTGATTGCAAAAACCTGGAGAGTTGCGGCCCGGCCCGTAAAGCCCAATTAAATGTCTACACTATGAAAAAATCATTATACTAGAATCTAAAATACAGCAACAAGCACTATTTCTAATTGGTACCTAATTATATTTTGTTGCAAACTGCAACTTCAACTTCGTAGAATTCAAAACAGCAGAAGATTGACGTCAATTGTTACCCTATGATTTTAGATTTGAGATTGCAAGGTCTTCCGAGTAAATCGTGGAAGCAGATTGAGCTAATTTTTTAGGCCTTTCTCGAATGCTAAACCTATGATAAGTTTTGACCTAATTTTTACTAAAACTAATCTTTAAAATCTTTAACCAGGTCTTGTTGTTTGTGCTTTTAACCAGTTTTATCCTTGATTTTTTTCTGGTTATTTTTTTATTTTCACTAAACGATGAAGAGCGGTTACTAGAGAGGAGAAAGTTGGTGAAAGTGGTTGAGATTGGTTTTAGCTTAAATACTGTTAAAATAGACAATTTCTTGAGACAAAGTCGGGCAAACGGCAGTACATTTAGCTCTACTTTGACAAATCCGAAGTCTGCTCAACTCCCAGATCTGCAATGAGATCTTTTAAAATGTGCCAAAAAAAAAGCCTTTGCATTGCTTCCATGATCAGTTCAATTGCACTACTGGACTGGACGTGACATTAGTTCTTGTTTATTTTGATCCCAGATGAAACCAACCAGCCCACTGCATTCGAAATGCAGTTAATTCGACTGTTAAATAGGGTGACATGTTAATTCTCTCTAGCGACTAAATACAGGACCACATACCACATGTGAAAGTCAATTTAAACTTGCATTGCAACCCAGGTCTCTGTGGTCCGAGCTAATTCCGAGCCATTAAACTCATTTGACTCTTTACGATGTAGCCTTCTGTTGTAGCCACACAACAGAGTCGAACGTCGAACCTCCAACCCGATTGATTTATGGGGAAAGCTGTGTGGGAGTATCGAGCCATGAACCATGTTACATTTGTGCGAATCAAAAATAAAGATTTATAATCTCATGTACAGTAGTTGAACGTTGAACTCAACGATGGCTCAACTTATGGCTTAAAGGACAGGCTGCTCAGTGTGAATTGACGTCATGCCTTTGAAATTCCTCTTCCACAAAAAGGACATTAAGAAGAAAATGAAGGCACGTGTGTTTGCGTTTGTACTGATTAATACATGTGTAGGCGTCTGATATCAAACGAAATATAATAAATCGGGTTATCGACTCTAAGTAAACCGATCGCCAGGTTCTTTGTGCTTTCCCTCCCTTTCTCCCATTTCTACTTCCAATTTTTACTGTACATTATGCTTACACGGACCAATCAAAGCCCACAATAGAACGATGCAGCTATTCAGGCTTAATTGCAACTTACGAATAATTCACTTTAAAATATTTCTGGTGAAACCTGACTTTCTCCGTTTTAAACGAAGTTTGTGTAAAGTGATTTCCACTGTTTAAAATTAATTTCGTAAAACATATTTTATTCGCTTTTATATATTTTTGAAAGCTGACTTTCTCCGTGTCTGCGCTTTGGATTGATTTTGTGCAAACCGATTTTCTCTGATTGGGAAAGATTTTGTGAAGCTATGGCTTTCTTGGCTACGAATTTATGAAAGCCGACTTTTTCTCGCTCTAAATAAATTTTGTGAAAGCCGACTTTTTTCGTTTTAAATAAATTTTGTGAAAGCCGAGTTTTTTCGCACTAAATAAATTTTGTGAAAGCTCGATTTCTCCACTTTAAATAAATTTTGTGAAAGCCCACTTTCTCTTCTTCAAAAGTTTTTGCGAAAGCTGAGCTTCTTCGAGTTAACTAAATATATATTTTGTGAAAGCTGGCTTTCTCCGCTTTAAATTTTTTATGAAAGCTTATTTTTACCTGTTTACATTTGTGCGAACGCTGACTTTCTCCCATTTTAATATATTTTGTGAGAGATGAGTTTCTCCACTTTGATTAATTTTTTTTTGAAAGTTTACTTTCTCCTTTTTAAATATGTTTCGTGAAATGACTTATTTTCGCTTTAAATGAATTTTGTAAAAGCTCACTTTCTCCATTTTACATTTGTATGAACGTAAACTTTCTCCACTTCGAATAGATTTTGTGAAGGCTAACTTTCTTTGCTTTATTATGAAACATGATTTCTTCAGCAAGATGAAAGCTGACCTAAATATATTTTGCGAAAGCTGACCTCTTCTGCTTTAAAAATCTGATGAAACTAAGACTCTCTTTACTTTCACTTTGTGATTTCTTTCAAGTTCTAAAAAAGGAAAAGCGAATTTGTAGTAATCGAAACCGCTCTGTTCTTGACTTCTCGTGTTACAAGGCTTCAATTTGAATTTCTTTTGTACAAATTTTTGTGCAGCGATGCAATGAAGGATGCAACACATTCTACTTTGTGATTAGACCATAGAACAGGAAGCTGGAACTTAAAACCTTCCTGAGTATACCTTCCCAATCCCAAATTCAGAATCTAACAAAAGAGATGGCAATCAATCAATCTCAGAAAGGGTTAGACATTCCTGCTAAAAACTTCCCAAATCCGCTTCTTCCATCTGTCTACGATCGGGAGTGCGTTTGATTTATAGAAGGTCTGTATAAATTCTGTATTTGATTCCACGAATCAATAAATCAACTAATGCATACAATACACAGATGTCCATCAAGATGGGGCGGATTGAACATGGTCAACGTTATGGACCATTACCTCTCCGCCCCCGCTTCACGCTATTTGCTGTGTCTGGTCAGGATTTGCACGGGGCTGGCTAGGGCTATAGGGAGTTTGCGCAAGTCACATTTCCTATTTGCTAAAATATGTTTTTAGAAGTAGCATTTGAAACAAAATCTTTAAAACCGACTATTATCATTATCAATCCTTGAGCAACCGTACCGTATGCTACGTAAAATATAAACTGAAGAGATTTAGTATTCACCATGTTTGAAGAACATTTTTTACCAAAAATTGTATGGCATAGGGGTACACAGTTCGATTTTCAAAACAAACCATCTCGTCCTTCATTGTCACAAAACGATAATTAAATCGTATATTTTTTAACTGGTTCTATTCTACTATACTTACTTTTTAGTATGGAAAGCAACTAAAACCCACAAATTTTCTAATGGGAATGGAAACACACCTTCATCAGTACGAAAGTCCCTACCGAACCCAACTCTCAAAAATTCGAATCAAGACAAAACACCCGGATTTCTTGGAACAAGCGGAAATACGAATAACGGAGGTTTAATTGACTCGTCACCTTTGACACTGGAAAGCTCTGTCTCCTTTCGTGACGTCACCGGTGTGAACACACCAATCAATGGAAAAGAAAGTCGGAAACCGGTTGATGATTGCATTTCTTCAGGAAGGTAAATATAATCTCATTGTCCGAGAAACCTGACCTTTGTCATCATGTCAGAATTCCGTTATTTTTAAGAAAACGCATTTTGAATTTGAATAATATAACACTTCTAGGTTCTACTTGCACGGCTCAACCTGGCATCCCATAATTGGCCCATTTGGTACCATGGAATGCGTCACTTGTAAGTGTAACCATGGACAAATTGAATGCAGCAGACTGAAGTGTCCAACTCCCCGTGAGCTCTCCTGTTCCAAGCCGATCAAGGTCGAGGGTCATTGCTGTCCTATTTGTGCATCACAAGTGGAACAGTCAGTTGATGGTAGGTTATTAATAAAAATTGTCTAAATGAAACCAGGTACACCATTACCATTACCCATATTCCCAATTTTAGAAGGAACCACAATGTGCGTATCTGGAAGACAAGACATTACAGTCTTCAAGTCCTTCGGCACAGGGCTCAACGGAACGGAATTAATTGAATTTGCATTCCTTCGACCCAAGAAACAAAACGGAAGTCCAGAGCCACAGATTGAGCGGCATGAATGGACACTCAAGGACTCGGATATTGAAGAATTCATAACACAGTACTTGTCCCCTAACCAATTTGACAATTTGCACAATCGAAATTCCTTTGTACTTCTGGGAGCCACAAATGAAAGTAAGTGAATAAATAAAGCCTACTTAACCTAATTTACTGTGTGCAACTGCGCAAGGTTGCTAATATGCACGGAAGCCTGAACAGGTTGCACGTTGCACTCGTGGGCGGCATGCTGAGTCGCGTGATGCATTGTACTTGTATATATAAGCCATAAAAAAGCTAATTAAAAATGTTTTTAATTTAGAAAATGTAGAGAAGTTCACGAGACGAGAGAAGAAATTAGAGAAGAGATGCACATCTCGTTGCAGCGTCCGGATTTCGAGTTTAGAAAGATCTCTTCGACTTCATAAGCTCATCTCAAGGACACAGTGTTTAGCCTTCGAGAGAATGGTTCCCACGGTTTAACAACTTTCTGGCTTCGTGGTGAAGAATTCTATGTAATTCTTCTTTTTTTAGAATCTTTCTGTGGTATTATACACTATGTCTGACATTCGAGCCGTTGTTGACTGCATCTTTTATTAGAACAACCTCATCGTCCTTGTTTTTGCTCGCAAAGTTATTAGGGCAAATTAAATTGCCAAATTCAAACCAAATCATGGACAGGTCATGGATTTGTTAAGCGCTATGCATGATTTTGTCTCAGGACTAGATTTCATAATTTTTAGAGGTTAAAATGTAGTTAGAATCTTGGATTCGATTACGATGCGATGGATCTAAAGAAGAAATGCGCAACTTTTGATCTTTTGAAAGAAAAGCAATTTGGTGCATAAAAAATGAATTGAAACGGGTTGCGCCTCACAAGTGCGAAGGGAAGTTGTGTTAATCGTTAGTACTTACAGGTAATTAGCCCATTTTGTAGCATTTAGTCTCAATCTATATGTAGCATGAATAGGTATACGAAAAAGAATTTGTAGTCTAGAATTTACAGGACATTGAGCCAGCAGAGAAAACCGACAATATTATTTCCAAATGGAAAATCCGTACATTCAACGACTTCCGCTAAGCAAATGACACTTTCTATATTATAGTCACACTTTTATAATTTTATCTTAATTGTATTACAATTAGCCGTACCAGTCCAGTACCTTAATCTTCATTGCCATTTCCAATACTTTACTTATATTATTTTAAAAGTTCAAGAATTTACGTCTAGTCAATTTGTTTCTCCGTTTCTAGGTTTTTGAACATTAATGTTAGTCTTAGTGCAAGGTTAGAATAGTGTGTGTATGTACTTGTGTCAACTTTACTGAATATAAATGTTCCACGTGCTTGTACTCGGACAAAAACTTAATTACCAAACTGGGATGTAACTGTTCGTTTGTCAGGTCCCGGTTCCGTCATAACGAGTTGAACTTGAGTCCCAAGATACAATTTCCAATTCAACGTGATTTGCAGTTTAAATAGCTAATTTTAGCTGTAACGGAAACGACTGGGATAGCATCTCGTGAAAGTCATGACCCCAGAGTCTCGTTGTAACGAATCCGGGTTGGACGAACCCATCGGTACACATGCATAGAATGTGCTATGTGCTAGGTGATAAATTCTGTGTTAGCATTACAAACTCGTATTTATATCTGTTCCTTGTTTGCTGTTGAAAGAAAATAAATGGAACTAAAAGTTTAGTGGTTCGACCGACCAGCCGGATCTTGGATCTCCAGGGAAGAGTGACTTGTAACAATCAGCTTTCACCAACGGAGAAAGTATTTAATTCCAAACACCCACATCTTCCATTTAATGTCCACTACCGCCGTCCTCATCCTCTTCCGAATCTAGTACTTTCTGGAATTGAACTGACTTGTCGGAAGGATGAGATAATAGAAAACCCATAAACACGAGAGTGGAAGGCGGTAAAAGGACGTGACAATGTGGCTCAAATGACCCATTAAATATTAGCATTTGGCTCTTCCACGTAGAGAAGCAATAAATGCATTCAGTGGGAAAACGTGCAGACAGTCCCGTTACTTGGAAAAGTGCACGGGGAAAATTGTCCTTCGTTGCCCTTGTCCCTTTTCCCATTTCCCCACACGTGCCGTGAGGCTAATAATAAATTCGTCCCATATAAAACGTGGTTTTTCCAAGTCTGATGTTCCGAGTTCCCTATGCACCGGACCGGAGGGCAGAACAATGGAACTGACATGAAGAGACTCTGCTTAATCACTGCTTTCAATTCCAGTAATTGACAACGACGACCTGAATGCAGGGATCTAATTATATCTCTTCAGAAACGCCCACGCCCAAACGCCCAAAAACTAGTCTCAAGTCTCATCCAAGCTTTGCCAAAAATCAATAATTATTGACATCCAAAAAATGCCAGTACGGTCTTAACTTTTATGGGAAATGGGATCTTCGAATTCCCTTATTTAATCAACGTGAAATCATAAAGAAACAGGTAGTTATTAAAGTGATACTTAACAAAATCAGTTATTACTTATTACATGAACGAAAACGTAAAATTTTAGAATGCTCTCTGGCAGAAGTGTGAATTAGGGATGAATACGTGAAAGATTGGTGACGTAATTTGCTCACGAGTTGCCATGATTCAGTCAGTGTTACCTACGTCTTCTTAGTGAAGAAGGACATTAGTGTAGGCTGTTTGGTTTTAGGGCCACTGGCACCAGAAGTCTTTTTGGTGTTTGTTGGAGTTGACGCTGATTTATTTTTAACAGGAGACGGAACTGATGCCACTGCCTTCTTAGCTCCACCGGTGGTAAAGGAAAACGGGGCTTTCTTTTCTTTGTCGTTGACAATGCCTTGGGTTGACTTGTCCGGTTTTTGTGGAGTTTTCTCCGCTTTCTTTTCCTCGTCGGACTCTGACGCTGATACCCATTCTTGCGTCTTTGTGGTCACTAATAATAAAATACAGTGTGTAAGCTAACGATGAACAATTGGTTCTATGCATCTATGTAATACTGTGTTTGTTGCTGCGGTTGTTGTTATTCTACAACAGTTTTACTAACCTATTCTAGCACCTTTTAATTGGTGTCAATTGAGAAGGTGATACCAGCAGCAGGAATGGAAGAATTTGTATTACTTACTTATACTCCTTTGATATCCGAGATAAAACAATGAACACGAAACGCAGGTCTTACCTGTAAACCCATCCTCATCGATGTGAGACTTCGTGATAGTCTTTTTAACCTTCCGCCTTCCACTCCCACTCGATTCTGGTGGAGGACTTTTCTCTTTCGGCTTAGGGACAAAGTTCAGCTTTCCTTTTTCTTTCTTCTTCGGACTTTGAAACATATCACTTTCGGAATCTGAGTCAATAATAACTGGAGCTCGCTTTCTAGGGATTGGCGATTCAGGTAACGAATCTGTAGTGACATAAATACATACTAATCAAAATTAACGAACGCAACAAAAACAACTTCAATTAACTTGCATCAAGGATACTAGAAAACGGCAAGTCAGACTCCCGACGAATTTTTTGCGGTTACCTTCTTCGTCGGAGGATATACGAATCGTTCTTTTAAGTGGACGAGTTTCCTCTTCTTCCTCTTCTTCAGAAGATGAAAGAATGTCGACAACTCGTTTTCTCTTGCGAGTAGCTTCCACCTCTTTAGCTTTATATTTATTTCTAGCATTGTTTCTTCCATAAGTCTTGGGTGGCGGTTCCTTCTTGACAACTCTTGAAGCTTCTGGACTTTCTTCTTCGGAATCAACGATCATTGCTTGGGGAGGCTTTTTGGGTTTAGAAGCGGCTGCTGCAAACATGTTTTTCAATCTGTCGTTTTGATTCCCAGCATTCTTCTTGGTTGAGCTTTCGTTGGATTTAGGAGTAGAACTTGTGGGCTTTTCCTTGTCCGCAGTTTGCGACTTCTCCTCTTCTTTTACAGTGGGTTTCTCCGCTATTTTAGAATTTGAACGCCCAAAAATGCTCTGTTTCACATCTGGTTTCTTCACCACTTCGAATGGCTTAGATTTCACACCGGCTTTGGTCACCGGTGCGGAAACTGTCGGAGCTGGAGCTTTCGGTACAGGATTGATCTTTGTGGCGACTTGTAATTTGAATGGGCCAAAACTGTTCAGAGTTTGAAATTACAACAATTAACTTGAGTATATGTACAAAATGGTGTAAGCCCTATGCGGTTATGCGTCGTTACTTAACATGCATTATGTTGTACTTACTCCACGGCTGACCTTCCAACCTCATGAGCTAGCAAAGACATTTCTTGCAGAGTGTTTGACAATTTATCGATAATATCATTATTCTCCAGCTGCAGCAGTTGCAAGGAGTAGATATGTACTGATGAAATCTTTCTAAACCCTTTCTTTATACTTTCAACCTGGTCATCTCGGCATATGGTGCTCACGAATGCGGAGGTCGCTCCACCAACTTCTGAAGAATTAGTCTTGAGTCCAGAAATGTAGAAAAGTGCCTGAATTCCAGTTCCAATGGTATTATTATTACTCTCATTCCTTTTTTGTTTCTCTTTCTTGCGTTCATCATTGTAGAACTCGTAAAGCATTCTGAAACCACCAACCACGGACTTCAATTACACAATGCTTTATTGCTTTGGTTATTAATTAATTATTAATTAAATCCTCGAATTTTTGACATAATCGTGTTAATTAAATTTTTACAATCTAGTCATCATGCATGCGAAGTTGAAGTGGTTTTTAGAGTACATTTGCCATCGTCAGCCGAAAGTCAGTCAGTCAGTCAGTCAGTCAGTCAGTGAAATAGAAGAATTTGTAGGGATATTTCTTGTACTTACATTGTATTGTACTTTGTACTGTACAACATAATAGGTGTCTCACGAAGCACATAAAAACGGCCAAATGAATAAGGGCCAAAAACTAAAACAGAAACAACAAAAGCAGAAAAACCGGCCGAAACAAGTTACTAACCTTTAAGTTAGGTTAGGTTAGGTATGCCGAAGCGCGCGAAACAAGTTACTGGTGTCCTTTTGTTAGGTTAGATTCAAGATTAGCTTTTAATTAACTTTATTATACAACATATTGACCTTTATTGTTTTTCGCTTTGGCCTCTATTGTTGTTGGCCCTTATTCCATTGTCCGTTTTTGGTGTGCACGCACATGGAGTCATCGCTCCATGCCACATACATGCCCCATGAAAAATTCATTTCTCTTCTCTTATAGAACTTACTGCTTGGCAATATTCACATGAACTCCGAGTGTGACGCTCAGGTACCGGTACGTGATCTACATAAAACAACATAGAATTCAGCATTATTCATTATTGTGTATTGTGGAATGACCTAATTCGTAAAGAAATGCAAAAAACACCATGGGTCAAAAAAAGTGGTCCGCTTTCCTCCACTCCAACCGTATTGAGTATCGTGGTTGCATTTTATTAAGAAGTCATAACATAAGTCATACATCATAACATAAGTCAATTACACGTTACACGGAAACAAATCAACCACACCATGCCAGCGTACACTGTATATCAGGTACGCTATACGTTATAGCAGGCTATGGTGCACACGTGCACACATGGCAAGGACACATACAACAATAAAGTTGAACTATTTACATAGAAAATAGTATTACTTTACTATTAAGTACATAAGTTTTAAGTTTATTTGTATTAATTAATGTTTTACCAATTTCTGTTCATCATAAACCCATTCGGTTAGATTTTGCTTGTACAGCGAATCAACTTCGACTCCCATTGTTGATGATAAAGTGCACGATTTCAGGAAGCTTAACAGTAAGACAAACTATGTACTTATAACTTAAAACAAACTTGAAAATTTGACATGAACAACGAAGGCGAACAATTAACAGTCAAAAATTTGTGGAATTTGTGTAGATTTGAAATGAAAATTTTAAAGACAATAAAATGCGTTGTGTGTTGTGTGTGAGCTCGCGCAAAACAATAATGCAGTATAATGTAGTACATAGACAACCCGAATTCCGAACTGCGAGACGGAGATATGATCATAACGAACAAAACTTCTCATATATTCAGCTCCACATGAGTATACAGTTTTCTTTATAACCCATGTTTCAAAAATTCGGCAGGTATGAATCACCATTGCGTCACAATGAGTCCCGCCAATTCACACAGCGGACGAAACGGCTTACAGAACGAAATACACTTACCACTTTTTCCTTGAGAAGCCTATGGAGAAAAATGCTTGAAGAGCTGCCTCATAGAATCAGGCTTGAGTAATTCGTCTAAACTCCGGAGAAG
The DNA here is from genome assembly GCA_034694905.1 of Ceratophysella granulata. Taxonomy (NCBI): domain Eukaryota; kingdom Metazoa; phylum Arthropoda; class Collembola; order Poduromorpha; family Hypogastruridae; genus Ceratophysella; species Ceratophysella granulata. Next base: position 4,369 of record JAQFYU010000708.1, on the reverse strand, counting down.
CACTTATGCTTGTGAAGCTGAAGCAAGAAATTAGAAGTAATACACTTGTCATATTATTTTCTTAGCAACGCTATCGGTATTACTGCAACTGAAATCCGTCAACAGGTGAGATTAAAAGCCTTTATTTTATGTAGCAGCAGCAGTAGCAGCAAGACGACAGCCAAGTTTCAAATCTCGGAGAAACAAAAAACAAAAAATATAAAAAAGAATAAGGTTGCACAAATTTTTGATTTTGGAAAATTCAAAATTGGTTTTGTATTTTGATTTGATTGAGGTCATTCTTCCTCAACTTTCGAGGCACTGCTGGTCTGGTACACATGTCGGAGAGTTATAAGGTTCGTTTCGTTTCACAACATTTATATATTTCTTCATACATTATTTTTTCTTTTTCATTATTTTTATTGTATTTTGTATTTTGGTAAAGTTGATGGACTTGCACTACTTGATTCGATTCTATGTATGTATGTTATTATGTAATGTAAATGTAAGTGACTATATAAATTGATTGGATAAGTATATATTTTACTCATCATGACTCCTTATTCCTGATATGGAAGTGTGTGTGGGCGTGTGGCGTCGGAATAAACCCTTAAAGGTCAGAGGTCAAATTCAAGTTATTTGACATTAAAATAACGTTTGACCGTAGACCGAATGTCATCTGACTCTGACATCTGACGGAATATGGAATACGATCATGTACATATAGCTCTATTATCTTGCCTGTAAGTGAGTGTTGATTGGATTGGATTATTTGTTATTGGAAATTGGAACACGTATTTTGTATTGTATATTGTTTATTTGCCGAGGTCTACTTGTATGATATATGACCTGCCTAGCACATAGCACATGGCCTGGCACATGTGACCTGGCTTGCTTGGCTGAATTGGACAAGCCCTATGTCATTTAAAACTCTAAGTACTTACCGATTTTTAATCTTAACTGTTGACTTTGACTGTATTGTAGATTGCAAATTGAAATCGGAAACCTCATGAAATGAGTCAAGGAGACGAAGCAGTTCAGGCGACGAACGATGACGCCACAATATGTAAACGTTCTGCAACTCATCTGGGCTATTGGTGTGATCCGTACCTCAAGTACTTCACCCGTGGTCCCACAATACGGAAGACTCCAGAAATTAACCGTGGATATTTTGCCCGAACCTTTGGAATGTACCACCTGATTGTGGATACATTTGATAAAATTTACAAGTCACAGCTTAGTGTAGAGCAGCTGGAAGATGGACGAGGCAGTCCACTACAAGGACAAGGAGCTGGGGATGTGTCCGCTGGAAACTTTACAAATGTTCAAATAGTTAATCTTGGCTGTGGGTCAGATACTTTATATTGGAGACTTAAGAAAGAGGAGAAGCTGCTGGAAAGACAGCGTCATGTTCGTATCTCAACTTATGTTGACGTTGACTTTCCCTCAACAACGATGAAGAAGATCCAGTTAGTGAAGACGACGAATGAGCTCCTATCTCAAATTAATAATGACGGTGAGACATGCTTACATTGATAAAAATATGAAGATGATAGCCATGACTAGTTCATGACCTTCTACCTTCAAAGCTCGAAATCTTTGAAGAATTTGTTGATTCAGAAAGTGATTAGTCCTTACATATTCTACTCACTAGATGGGGAGATCAGCATGAGCAACTACGATCTTCATTCTTTTAATTACCACATTATCGGGACAGATTTGCGAGACATAAGTCAGGTAAGACATAGTGTCCTCATCCTCAATCAGCACTCATTCGTGACCTTTTTCCAGAGCAAAAGAGGAATTGTTAGTGAATTCGAGCACTGAATTCATCAAAACTGCTCCAACAGGTCTGTCTGATAATATAAAACTATGTAATTTCTAATGGTTTCCTGTTTTGTTTACCCTAGGTCAGTGCAAAATTAGCCAGCTGCAACTTGAAGAGTGATGTTTTGACGATATTTATTGCCGAGTGTGTGCTAGTCTATATGGAATCAAAGTCCTCTGAAGTATTGCTGAAATGGATTTCAGATAATTTCAAGTCGTCACTTTTCATTAATTATGAACAGGTTTGCAAACAAATTACAGATGCATACGCATGCCCTTGTCCGTGAGATAGCGATTCACACGGAATTCAAATTTTAAATCCAATCCCGCAGGTAAACATGACAGATAAGTTTGCTGAAGTGATGCTCAGTAATCTCGTGCAGCGCGGATGTCTTCTCTCAGGTGTGGAACACTGCAAAGACGTGGCAACCCAAAGAAATAGGTAGGAAATGTTATTTATGCGACATTTACAACATTAATGAAAGTTCTTCACATAATGAACTAGTATAAATGTCATCTCCTTAAAATGTGACTGCACTATTTCAGGTTTCTGGAAGCAGGTTGGACGAACGTGAAGGGTTGGACGATGAATGAGGTCTACTCAAAAATTCCAAAGAAAGAACTGGACAGAATTGAGGCTATTGAGCTTTTGGATGAACATGAACTGCTTCAACAGCTTTTCGAACACTACTGTATTGTCGTTGCTGCAAACTTAAAAGGTGAAACTCCTTATAATCTTGAGGATGTGGGATTTGAATAAAAACCAAATCTTTACCTAAGCTAACTAACATTAATGCCTACTTATGTCATCGAGCTTAGAGTAATTTTCTTTGCATTTAAAACGTGATTAAACTTATGCGTCGCATTTCAAACCTGTCCAGCAACAATCACGGATCTCGTGAGCGAATGGTTTCTGTAAAGTGTGCATTGCATGTATCATGTCTTTCAATTATCTTTAAAATTACCTTTTCGCATACCAGGTTTTGAACATTTTGCCCATTTGTAGAAATACATATAATAGACAGGCTTCCCTCTGCACAACACAACAGTTTTAAAATGTGAATTTTAAAACGTTGACACCAGTCAGTCACACGTTACATAAGCCTATCTCTAGCAGATTCTTATAGCCAACAAACCAATAATGGTCTGTTGATCTGTCTGCCATGCTATGACCATACATAGATATGAATAACACTCGTCCATCGAGACTGGAAACATCAGATATTTAAACAAGATTGGAAACCCAACTACATAGAACACAAACACGGATATTCGTATTCATCATTGACGCATCACATCTCCCTGAAGATCCTGCTAAATTACTTGCAATTCTTCCCTTTATATATCTTTTGATATTTTTACCTGTTTTACAATGCCAAGTAGTCAAATACGGATGTACATAAAAATTCGCAAGCCGACTGAGGGACATTTCCCACACTACTGACGTCAACGTCAACTCACCACGAGCGAACAGTTTGCGCTTCTCTGATATTTGCAAATTCCAATCTTTCGCGAAAAGAAGTGAAACCTGCTTAGTTCACACCTGGGATAGTGTTATTTTATTGGCATGTTACCTTGTTACTTGTTAATTGCCCGACGTATTGAATAAAGTAATCCCATAAAAGTCAAGGCTATTCACTGGCGTGGCGACAATGTAAATTCTCCAGGAATTCGAAGGCGTATCAGTGTTAGCGATAGTCAAGCAAATGTTATTTGTAGTGTTAATGTTAAAGTTAAACTAGTGGGGGCAATGTCCAATTTCACTTTGAACAAATATTTCTTTACAGTTGTGACCGTGACAATGAAACTAGTGCCAATTGTCATTGACATTCTTCCGTTTGTTGTGTACATATTGCACATGGTTTCAAATTTGCTTTGCAGAAGATTTTGCGGAAGGCAGGATATGATGGCTTGACACTTTGACGTATCAAGTTGATTGGTCTCTCCGAGTTTCTTCAAAAAAAGGTATATGTTGGCATCTTCGAGTGGAATTTGATTTTCAAGGTTATCACCTGTTTGTCAGTTTAGAAAAATATGAATCTTAATTTGCACCGTTTTTCCTTGTTAAAAGTCATTATAAATTCTTCCATATAAATATCTTATATGTACTAGTTACTCAATTTAGTCACAACAGAGTTGTGAATTTGCATTAACTGGATGCAATACAATTGGTTAAGTTGGACTTTTCTTGCAACAGTCACATTCCATTTACAGCTCAAAGCTCAACATTATTTTTTGAAGCCCTAGTGCGAATGTAAAGTTGAAAATACTAATCTAAGTCAGTCTAATTAGTATCTTCGAGTGGAATTTGATTTTCAAGGTTTTCACCTGTTTGCCAGTTTAAAAAAAAGTATGAATCTTGATTTTACACCATTTTCCTTGTTAATAGTCAATTATAAATTTTTCAATATAAATATCATACATATACTTGTCACCCAGTTTAGTTACGACAGTGTTGTGAATTTGCATTATTAGACCTGGCCTCCTAGGCTGAGGGCTTATGCAATTGCCCAGTCCGTCCGTCCGTCTGTCCGTCACTAATTTTCTCGGAAGCAGACGCACG
>JAQFYU010000707.1:0-19320 GCA_034694905.1 Ceratophysella granulata | reverse complement strand
TCATGTACGTCGTCATGTACGTCGTCATGTGCGTCGTCTACATCCTTTTGGTCGCAAGCTGCCGTCAGGCAGGTTTTTGTATCTCTATTCTTGGTGTCGCCCCTTTTGTGTCTCTATTTTTGGTGTAGCCCTTTTTGTGTCGAAAATTTCTGAGTCGCCCTTTTTGTGTCTCTATTTTAGGTGTCGCCCTTACTGTGTTCCGGATTTTTGAGTCGCCCTTTTCGTGTTTTGAGTTGGAGTCGCCCTCTTGTGTCGCCCAATTTGCATTGTAAATGTAAATGTCGCCCTTTTGTGTTCCAACTTTTGACAACCACTTTCTTATATCGTGTTTTTTTTGGAATGTCGGCCGTTTTATGTTCCGAATTATTTTTGAGTCTCCCCTTTTGTATCATGAATTTTTGTGTCGCAACTTTTGTGTCGAGAATTTGTGTGTCGCCCCATTTGTGCACAGAGTTTTTTTAATGTGGCCTTTTTTGTTCACCCACTTCAAAGTCGTTTTGGTGTCATCGTTCTTTTGAACCTATTTCGATTTTTCTGAAGTCGCACATTTATGTCTGTTGCGCTGAATGCCTTGCCAAATGAGATAATACAAATTAGTGCGATCGGCAAATCGCGCTTCGTCGCCAACATATTTGCACTACTGACACTTTCCTAACTGAATAATAGTTTCCAGTACAGCAATTTATGCAAAGCATAGTAAAAAAAATTTCGGCGTTGTCTTGCATAATGTATTTACAAATGAACTTCACGAGGTTAAATTGACGGCGAATCAAGGCGGCTGAACAAAAATTATGGAGTACCCCAAATATCTTGACTTTGACATCAACCGAAATAAATTGGAATCATAAATCTGAAACCCATAATAGACAGTATTATGAAAAAGGGTTGACAACTCATAAATTGAAGGCGGAGATATAAAAACATCTTCGTTTCAGTTCAGAGAGCCGCCTGACATTGAAACAGAAAGTCAAGACGGAATAGTCATAAACTGACAGAACAATGGGAATCAAAGAACTAGAATAATAACAGGTTGGAACTCCATGGAAAGACGAGCTACTGAACCCGGTTTTGTTATGTTTCACAAATTAGGCAGATCGAGAATGAGGTTGAAATGTCAAAAATCTATATGCTAAATATAAGCATAACCTCCGTAAACCGTACAACTGGATATACAGCCCGGAAGCAGTTCCAAACTACATCTTGCAGACAGAAAATAATGGTTTCCAAATGCAGGAAGCCAAATGGTAAAAAAATACATGAAGTAGCCGAATCCCGAAATAGAGTCCCTTTTATTTTTCACAGATCTCCAGGGCATTAGCTCTTCTTCCGCTACTGTATGCAGTATTCGAAAAACCAAAACCAGACAATTAGGTTCGTGATTCCCTGCCAGAAAAATAGTACAAGAACCACATTGAAGCATTTAATGAAGGAACCAATGACCTTTTAGTCTCAAACCTCTGTTGTACTACTACGAACAAAACTTCTGTCAAACAAACTTCCATGTTGTGGATAGAAATCACGTGCCAAGCTGTTGTTGAAGATGAGCGTCTTCTCAGATTACGGATCGTGTTGGATAGAGTTAATTTATTTTACATAAGGACCCATATGGACATCCCTTCCTAAAAAGTACATATCAATCCTACACACTTCTTGTCAAAAAGAAAGAAAGAGTGCCTAGTGCAAAATCTGAGTAGTAAAATTCGCCAAACTGGCTCTGGGGGGAACCGAATTTGGGCTTTATGTATTATAACCCTGTTTTAATATCTTAAAAGGTTTTTTATTATTTAAAAGGAGTAATTTTAATTAATTTTTTTTGAGATGAGCATTCGCTTCAAAGTGTCCTTAAAATACAAGATTGATCAATTAACAATTAAATAAAGTTGGAATACTTAATTTCAACCCGAATTTAAAATTTAAAATCCTGACAAAAAGTTTAGAAATAACAGCTCAAAATTACAAATTGAAATATCTTAGTAGATCTTTCTTGAGAGTAGCATTTTAATCAAAATTTTATGTCTTAATTATTTACATTTCTTAAGGTCAAGGTACAGGTTTTGGAACTTGGAACGTTCCGAAAACGCGCCGAAAACGCAAATTGAACCGATGACGTGTCGATTAATCTCGCTCTAAATTGCATAATTTTTTTAAAAGAATTAAGTGACCCTTACATATGTATTTCATCATAATTGTGTTAAATTTATACCCTGTTCCAATATGATAAGATGTTTCAAAAGTCAAAATTCAAAAATGTAAAATTCAATAGATGGTCGCTTCAGGCTCTGAATTATTATGTCCATTACCTGGTCCATTACTATCTTTCACAAATAATTCTAAATAAAATTACGAAAAATTCTCACTATATAAGTTGAATTCACCCATAATTCTTACAAAATTTCAGATGTCTTACGAGGGTCATTTCATAAGTTTCCCCCTTTTTCGATTGACGTAATTGACGGATTCTGATCTGATGGTATTGTTAAGAACCAAGACCATATACAAAAGGATTATGTGGGAAAGTACAGGTTTGTATTGTATTGTACTTAAAAGTTATGACAAAAATAAAAAGGAAAACATTTATGAGATGACCCTCGTATCAAACCATTGGCTAAATTCGTTTGTCTTCCAAAGAGGAACCATTTCAACCGCGAAATTCTAACCCTAGAGCCTAACCTTGCCAGAAACGTTTACCCGGGGCAGCATAAATTGCATTCAACAACGCAAAAATTAAGCATAAATTTAGAATTACTTAAGATCATAAGCTTAACGGAGAGCAAACACTCGCACCGAACATCAAATCCTAGCTAAACCAGACAGAAAGACAATGGAGCCTATTTGTCTAGCGGTTTCAGGTCCCTTTGAGATCAAATATTATTTATTTGAGAGCTTGCCCATCCACTTGCTTCTTAAAATGGTCATTCCCTATTAATTATATGCACATTTAGCTTTAAGCCCAACAAGCAAACCGAGTGCCAAGTGTGAATATAAATGAGGGGACTGACAGAAGAAAAAGATTGATAAATATTACCCAAGTACCAAGTAAGTGCCATGAGACCTGTCTGTCGTAGTCCAACTTGAACAAGACAAATTAATTCTACAAAATTGGCATGGGCAAACTAACGCTAAAGATTGCGGGATTTTGCTTAATTTTTTTTTGTTAATCTCATGCCATTTTTGTCTTCTCACTCCGCTTCGACAGCCTAGCATGACAGTGACAATTTTTTGGGTGTACTTTAAAACTTGAAACCAGGAAATGTACATTCAAGTCAGTAGCAAATAACCAAATTCAACCAACACACAGAATGAACTGTACAAATAGTCCAACTTTTGTCTTCATAAGCTCGTCATCAACAATATTTTGCGGGGTTCGAGATTCGGCTCATCAAATGCAAACATGAAGATATTGCGGAAGGACAGAACATTGTAATTATTCAATCAGGAAAATTGTTGCTAATTTTAATTTAGCAAGTATTCACTAGTCACAGTTCTTCACCGAACATTATCCAGTTGACAATTGAATTTAGTATAACTGCATGGCATTTATCCCAGATTGTTCTCATCACTCGATGTCCAACGCCAAACGACTTAATATTTTTAGTGCGATTAAACTTCAATGGAAATACTTAATCTAACAGATTGATATTTATTGTCTCTGCTGAAGATGTTCAAAGGTCACAGTAATGGTCCGACAAAATTAAAATCTGCATTGATACTATGCAAACTTAAGAGCTATTACGGTTTCATTTAATAACCGACACATCAAAAACGGCTTTTTAAAAACTGCATGAATTAAACACGGCGATAAAAAAAGTAATGAAAAGCGGCCAATTAAAAACCGCATGAAATAAACATGCCGCTAAAAATAACGAAATGGCGGAGCTAAAAATTCTGTTTTCCCGCTAGACAGTAATTCAATTTTTAGAGCGTCAAAAAGCATACCTGTATTCATTAAAAATTATAACGGGCCAATTAAATATAGCGAATTGAAAACAGTGAATTAAAACTAGCGCTAAAAAAGCTGCATTATATCGCTATACCTGTGACAATACCAATTTTACGGTAAACTAATTGACGTCACACAAATATTGACAGTCAGGCATCACTTGACCACAGATACACCAATCAAACCACACATATATCCGTTTCTATTGAATTTAGTCATAAACCTTCCGCAAGACGGTTGTCAGTCAATCAAATGTATTAACATTTTTACTGGAGCAAAAACTAGGGCTGAACAGAGGTAAAACCCAGATACATACAACGCTGGTCATAATTGGTGATTCGACATTTCTCAGAAAATCAGTATTTAAACATTGAACATGTGTAAAAACTTGTCCACTTTGCTCCTGGTCTTTTTATGCTTGATTCATGTTTTAATTCATGGAATTAAGGATTCATTAACCAAGATCTTCATCTTCAACTCCTCCCAAATCAAGAATTTGAACTTGAAATGACAGAGCGTAACCATGTGTATGCGGATCTACGCACAAGCCATATAGCTTAGCTAATGCTATAGCCAAAAATGAAGTGACCAAATAAACATAATTAATTTTCATAATTTAAATAAATTGTCATACAGCATTTGACGCTCGACCAGACCACTCTGCCTAATAAAGAAAATCATAAATGGACAACAAAAAATAGATACTAGGAAGTGAATCCTAAACCAAAAAGACCTGTGTTATTCAACAAAGATCAAACCAAACTCCAATAAAAAAGAAACCACGACCACACCAGATTTAAAGTGGACTAATTTTTATGGTCACAGAATCTGGTCTATGCACTCTCGTTCCATTATCTCCTGAACATTAACCCAAAACCGCAAGAGTTGTGTTTTCTGTTTAAGAAAACCGAGTTGGAATTTATGATGCCACTTCACTGAAGTGGCATTATGAAAAACCTGCTTTAATTCATAGTTCACGTCAACAACGCCCAAAAACATGTCCCAGGTCAAACTCTTAAAAATCATCAACATTAACCACCAAGCTGTAAATATTTATTGACCCTTCCACTCAACTACTAACGTGTAATAAATCCGGAATTATTTTAGTGAAGGCTAAGTGAAATAACCTTCACATTGACTATCTCCTCAAGAATTGTCACTTTTAATTCTTTTAATTCGATTCAATTTGCACATGACACTTTTGCACAATATGAGCTTGATCATAAATGGTTCTCTTTTTCATACCAGGAAAAAAGAAAATCAAAATTGTCAACTACTGCTGCTGACTGCTGTGATTATGAGCCTTCTGGTCTTGGTAATAAATTAAACGCAAATAGAGTATGGGGAAGCAACAAGCGAAGCAACGCCTAATGAAACGCCTAACGGAATCTAAATAATTCTCGTATTTGGTTTTAACCAAATTCACTGAGCATAAGCTTCTTCAACTGTACTATGTAAAGTATAGCAGATGTCAACCGTCAACCTTGATTCCCAACAGTGAGGTTAACGATAGTGATAAAAAATGTCATAAAATACGCTAAATACAGTCAGATAAATACAATTGACATCAAAATGAGATCATGAATACAGGGTGGGAGCATGAATTGCTCCCTATTTTGAAAAAATAGGCGGAAACCTGTTGTAGTTATACTTTTTTTCAGATTCTATCAATTTTAAAATGTTGAAGATTCTGCCAATAAAATTGAAGTCATTCAATTTTTTTTTCCATTTAAAGTATTTTTAGAATATTATTTTCAAATTGATGCAGTCAATGTGAAGCCTTAAGTCCAGATGTCAAACTCGCAGATGTCAAACTAATAAAAATGTGTAATGTGTCAAACATGAAGGTGTCAAACTAGGGGATATCAAAAAAGAAACCCTGCTTTTCAACCTTTTTCTTTGACATCCACACCCCGGGTATTTAACGAGTTTGACATATGCAAGTTTGATATCTGCAGGGATGCGCATTTAAAGCTATGTATAAAATTTTAATCATCGTCTATTTTGGAATTTAATAAAATGAAGAAGTTAATATTACGTTCCCATGGACGAATGTTCTTAACAAAAAGTTACAGTGACCTAAGAGTAGTTACATGCAAAGTATTACTCATATTATGCTTTTTTATCGCTGTTGCTATGGAAATTCGTCCATGCTAACGTAATCTTAATTTTAACAAAATTTGAAAAAATCTAAAATATACCTTAAATTTGTTTAAAACAATGTAGAATCTCCATAAATTTTTTTCGGCCATGTTTTCAATTAAATCAAATTGCGCTAGGCTTGGCTCATTGGTCCAAGCTACAGAATATTCCAAACGAACAAAAGTCTAGGGCCCACCCTGTACATCAAACGCGATTAAGCACACTTGGGATGGATGGATTGGATGTACATGTACAGTACAGTTATCACAAGCTTTAGTTTTAGTTCCAAATCCTGAATGGAGTACCAAGCTACTAACTATCCCATCAATCATGTTATAAATATGTCACATACAAGTCACAACACCCTTAAATTTCTAAACCATTGAAAATATTACAAAAGACCAACTACCGTAATTCAGTCTACTGACACTCGCCAAAAGCCAAGCCTAAATTATCCTCTTGCTCATTGTCTAGCATACAAAGTCCATTATGACTCTGACCCAGCTTTCCATACTCATTATGTCAAACCTGAATTTATTTCAAACTGTCACACTCGATCAAAATGGAATTCACTGCCTCGCAGAAATTACAAAGAGCGTATCAAATTCTATTTAGGTTGACTCTTTGACTCATGAATCCAAATATATTTCTCTACATGCCGTGTTCCCCTTCGATCTAATTACCTGAACAACTAAAGCTCTGTTCACCTGACAGTACACGCGTTCGAGCTGTTAGCTCTAAAGCTCTCAATGCATATTTTAACTGTATTTCTGCCTTCATTAAACCAAAAATCCTGAATTACGAAACGACAACTGAATTCCATTATGCTCACATACCTTTACAATTATCCCGATGATTTTTTTTCTTCTGCATTCACTGAATTAACCAACCAGGAAGTCAAGACAGGGCAGGGTTTGGAACGACAGGCACTCAAAAGTGTGTTTTTGTGTATAATTTCCCGAACAATACGTTTCTCCCCAACACTAAACACAATTAGCATTGATATAGTTTCCAGCAGTTCACTTCCTTACTCGCGAATGACCAGTTCCAAGTGATTTGTACTCAAATAAGACTGTCCACCTGGGATTTACGCCTTAGCTCTCTCCTGGCCTTAGTTACCAAAACATATGCACTGCATACAAGAAACAGAATTAAAAGTCTGGCGTCATCATTGTCCATTAGCCTTGGCCAAGAAAAACTCTGACTAGAAGAACAATAGGATATGGCCAAGCCAGAGCCAGAACGGCAGAAGATAAAAAAGAAAACTCTCTGTTCTACAGACTTATGACTAACATTGCCCAAATTTGGACACACTCAGTCATGAATCAATTCAATAAATTCAAATTCAACCAGTTCTTGAATCCGATTAGAATATTCAACTTCAGAACTTGGACGAGACGGAATGCGGTTTGGCTTGCGACAAAAAATCGGGGAACTAATGCACTTATATACCTTCAATTTTGGATAATCCGAACCCGCATTCAAATATTTGAAATTCAAACATGCAATCAGGCTAAAATCCAGGCACGCCCTGTCGATCTGGATTCATTTTTCCTTGTTACTTAAAAAAAAATCAAATTAATTTAAAATTTAAATTCAGCGAATTAATTTGTACTGAATAAATTATTGATTGCCAAATTCTAAAAAATTGCAATCACGCAATACCGCGTTCCCACGCCTGTCTGTCGACCCCAGACACGTACAGATAATCCCAACTAAACTTGGACTCATTGTTCGACAAGTATGGTAAAAATACAGAGCAAGTCTTTATCTGTATAGCTCCATCGTACTGAGATCTAATCTTTGTCTCCAGGATTGCGTGATCATCAGTCAACATTTAAATCAGCCTCATGAATTATGAACTGTAGCTTCAAATAGAAATGTCACTTGACTTCAGGCTCCATAAATCCTAATCAACTCAACACGAGAGAACAAAAGTCAACCAATAAGGAGTGCAAGTGGCGGGAGATGCCTACTTTGTCCCATTTTTTTTATGCCATGTCAACATATGCACTCATTAATTACACTTCCAATTTGACAAGGGTTGAAGTTGCATGTTGCATGTGACTTGGCTACTGTCACAATGACATTGTGATTTGTGACCATCTCAAGATTAACTGCTCGGCGCCTGGACTTGTCTCAATCGTCTCAATCGTGTTGGTGTAGCATGGTCTCCGATGGAATGCTGTAGTGGATTGAATGGGTCACGGTCAAGGTCTAACTAGAACTTGGGTTTGGGTTTAGAATTGGTGTGTGGTGTGGATTTATTGGCAAAATCCAAATAGGCGAAGAGTTGACTGTTCAAAAACCAATTTATATTTGCACACTTTGTTCGTGGAATTTTAGCTGTTCACCAATTTGATTTGTATAATTTTAGGTTATGCTCCAATTTGCTGAATTTGGCATGAGTATTTCCGGTAGTACTTTGCAGTTTCACCGCAGCCATTAATTTGGTTTGTATTTTGTATGATTTTAATGCGTTAGTTTGGTTTACTAATTTGCCAATTTGGTTTTGTAGCGTTTAAAATTTCAGTCAACTTGGTTGGTAGCATTTTTGCTTAGGCCCCAATTTGGTCTGTAGCATTTTATATATTCGCATATTCGATTTGTAGCGTTCTTCGTCAATTTGGGATACGCAATTTTATTTATTCGATAACTTGGTTACACCCTTTTTTTATTCGCTAATTGGGTCTCAGCAGCATTTTTAATTATTCGTTATTGATCTTGATATATTACTCAACCAAAGAGTCAAATTCCAATTATTTTTACAAAACCAATTCATCAATTTTCATATGAAATCGAAATCGAAATTGACATGCAATTTAGGGTTGAAACGAGTTGTCAACTCTAGCATGTATAGCATGTACACCACAACAAATGCAATGTCAAACTGTCACGCGCCCAAATTGTATTTGCCAATATATAAAATAAACGTCGAACACAACACTTTAAAAATTGTTAAATAAAGAGCTACAACAATAAGTTTAAATAGTTGTTCTGTCATGTCGTAATGTGTTCCAACTGCTGCATCTTCATCGAGAACTAAAATTTTGAGTCACAAGTCACAAGATGTAGACATCAACCATTAAACGAAGGATTTTCGTCCCTTGAATTTTTTGCACCTTTTCTCCTACCGCTAATTCCACATCACGAAATCCTCATAAAACTTTCCTGTGTGGGTAGGTTAAAATTAAAACGGACAAATTCGAGGGTATCTGGTTTACTTTGAATCACAATAACAAATGATGAACCACCACCGAGTACCTAAATCTATTCTATTATAACAAATGACATAAGCTACCCACAAGACATCAAAACAAGGGACATTCTTCCAGGAACTTCCTCACCAGAGATCAAATCCCCTCGCGACAGATATGAAAACAAACCAAAATTTCCCAGAAGATCATCCCAGATAGGACAGAATACACGAGAAATGAAATTATAGACAATTTGTCATTAAAATATCCAATATCAGCCCATTATTTCATGGACAGAAGACAAGAACCAATTACCAAATACAGGTTTATCAAATTACCAAATCCTTGGAAGAAGCCATGTGCTCTCATCGGCAAATTTCATTTTGTACCTACACATATTATAAGGGCGAAACCGAAATATCATGCAATACTGTAATTTTTATATGAAAATAATGATTCTTTCCTTCGGATCAACCCAAACTAATCTGAATTACAAGGGAACTGAGGTACACCTCAGAATTACAAAATACAATGGAGTCAACCATGAATCTTTCAAGTTCAATTTACCACACTTGAAAATAGCGTTACAGGCAGTTCTCTTGTAAACAAAAACAAAGGGAGGCTCAATGTTGTATTGTATAAATTCTTCACTTGAATAATCTGATGATGAGCTTAGAGATTCGAACGCACCCTTCCCTCCGGGTCTATGTCTAGGAAATGGAGTCCGAAGAAGGCAGGACATTATTTAACTAAACTTTGGGCTGGGTCTTTGCTCTTTCCTTCCCAAGCCTGTTTTATCAACATCAACTATTGGTTTATGGAACTAATAATAGCTTGAACAAAGGGAAATGGTAAATAGTCCAGACAGACTTTCGAACTTTACTGAAATCCCGACTTCCATTCATTGAAAAAGTAGGACGCACTAATCAATAGGTAATTTCATGAGAGGAAAATGAACACATGTGGCATTTCGAGACTTCATTGTACGATGTACGATATTTAATATGATTTCACAAGAATCAGGCTAGACAGGCGAGGCTATGGGGTTGATGTTCACTGTTGACTCATTTATGTGTACAGAATTGTCCAAAGCGAGTTGTTGGAAGTAGAACAAATTGATAAATAACTAGGGCTAACGGAAAACCAATTGTTTTTCGCCCAGGCATGAATTTTCATAACTTCTATTCACTAATTTGTTTTTTTTTTCATAAATTACCGGTCTGTGCTTTTTAAATACGTTTTGTTCATTTTATATCAACTTTATCGTTTTTTTTAACTATCAAAAACAAATATTAAGCACTAAAGCTCATTGGACAAATTCCACCGTGGAAATATATAATCACTACTTATCAAACGGCCCTCGAAATTGTTTTATTTCGGGGATTTAATTGAAAAAAAAGTTATTCGATTAATTCGCCTTACAATAAATCGTGATGTTGAACAAGTTCGATTAAAATCAAAATGTATGCCACTTTGGACAGAGTTGATTTTACTTATTATACTGATTTGGAAAGTTGAGTCGATAATATGAGTTGATTTCAGTATCTCAAAGGCATGTTTTCGCCAACGGGTTTTGCCAATCTGGACTAATAGCTTTGACCAGGCTTAAAATTGTGACCGAATCCGGATAACTCGCTGCCATTGCCATATATGCCACTACCCCGTTAATGCAAAGCATCTTCTGGTTAGCTCGTCCTGAACAGCACTGTATTTCCTAATTCAAAGGCGGTGCGGGTGCGGGAGTGCATGCGGTAAATTGGATTCTGTCTGAAGTACTCCATATCCGAACAAAATATAATGACTAATGACAATGCGGACCACAGCACCAACAGAACAACGCAGCAGTAGAACGAGGGATGAGCTAAAAATAATCCCAGAATACACATGGGTATCCGAATCAATTGAATTATGGCCTGGTTGGTTAAGTTAAGGGAGAAAAAAGCATGTTCGTGTTGTGAATTCGGAAGTACACCACGCCAAGAAGAATGTAACGTATCAACGAGATGCGAAACTCTGACTTGCATTGTAATTTATAACGGTAGTATCAGCCTTTATACAGATCTGTACTTATATTCAAAACAAAGTTGTAAAATGAAAACCACGTAAAAGCTGAACCACCCCCAATTACCCATTTTTGTAGGTCCTGACATTTGGCATATCAAAAGTTCTTCTCACCTCTCGCATTTCTGTCAGGACCCTGGCAATTATTATCTCAGATTCTTACCAAATTAGTCTTGAACTCAAATAAAATAATAATACGTTGTCAATTCAAACATTCAAAGAAAGCAGAGAGCTTAACCATCTCACACACCTGCACTTTATCAGAGACACCCAAAGAGCAAAAGGTGAACGGGCTAATCAAAGTCCGCACAATCTGGATTCTCCGTCAATTTCGCCAAAAAATTCTACTTATGAAAAAATTTGAAATTGTATGTACTGTAATGCAAATTTTAACTCCAAAATAGTTTGCGACCATTTTTGCGCATGCAAATTCATTTGGTACGTTTCATGAGGAATTGACCATAAAATTAACCTTAAACACAGAACAGGCGAAATTGACCGCGACCCTAAAATCAGAGTCAAAATCCACATGCATCCCGTGACATTACCTCCCATTTCGCAATCAATCGTCATTAGCATTTTGGATACAGGTAGGTCGCAAAGTCACAAGTTAAATGGTTAAATGAAAAAATAAAATATAATAACTCACGCAGTAATGAGGCCAAGTATGCTCAAACTTACGAAAGTTTACAAGCCTGTAATAAACCATCCTGTACCGAATATATGTATTATAGTTCCAAATGTCTCGAGTCAGATAGAACCATGTGGCTGGCTGTCTTGTCTTGCAGATGCTTACATATCCGTTTTATAGCTATAACACCTAGAACCATTATGATAAATTCGCATCTCTAATTTACACCATGCAAATGCAACATGTGTGCAGTGCACAGCAGAAGAGGCTGATGCTGATGGGCAATATATTTTTTATACCAAGTAACCAAGTGGTGTATACAAGTTTTTGGAACAATGTCTTGCTTTCACCTCATGTGCCCAATTGTTTGACGAGAGTAACCTCAATTTATAAATTACGGCTGGACAAGATGAGCACAGAGCAGAGCACACACATGTTTCATATACTGACGAAGTCGTAACGCTTTCACCTGTGAGTTTAGCGTTTCACGCACATCTACTACAGATATTCAAATCCTTCTGTTATAAAAAACATAGCACACATAATTTAACTTTCCGTTCCCGACCATCAATTTAACCTATCTCCTTGAACGGACGAAAAAACGGTCATTGTTCAAAAATATGCAAAAGTACTCACGCAAGTTTGAGACGACAGGTGGATTGGACAAGCTGGAGAGATGTAGTAAAAATGAAGATGTTGAAAAACAAAGTGAGAAAAATACAGTCACAGGTGCACAATTGAAAAAGTGTTTTTACTTACGAAAAATAGATTATTCAACTCACTTGGCTTGGCGAGACAACTCTCTGAAGTGACTGCACAGGTTGATGCTAAATTGATAACTGACTACCTTCAAACCGTTGCATTTTGTTGAGCTTCAACGAGTCCTGTTTCTGATAATTGTACTTCACGTGCCCTTTGGTAAAGTAACGTAACAACTTTGACAAGTTCATTATCAATTAATAATCTTACGTAAGAACCAATGCACGTATTTGAAAAGTCTAGGAATATACAGGATGGGCGGGAAAAACTTTCCCTCACCTGAAGCCCGACGAATTTTCGATGTATGTGAAAATATAACTGATAGCAATGGAAGTAATCGTTGAATCCAGCTAATCTACACTTGACATTCACACTTCCTTATTGATATTACAAAATAATTTATTTATTACCTGAATGTCAAGTTAATTGGGCGTTTTTACAATTTTATGGCAAATTCAAAGTCATACGGTTTCAGTTGGCGTTATGAATGAAGCCCACTCGTGCTGGTAGGTGTAAAAGTACGACTAGACATGAAACCACATAAATATCCCCGTAATTATGACTTGACTCAAGCTCATAATGCTTTCTGAGCATGTAGAAACCTTGCCACCTGAGTGATACATGAAGATAGTAATTCGCCAAACAATATTGTTACTAGATTAGAATAATTGGATAACCAAGCTTTCGCATATGCAACTAAAGTCTGTATAAGTGAAAATTCAATTCAAACAAGTGCAGAATTTGACACGCTGAAGCCAAAGCCAAGTCAGCCCAGCATTGATTGAATACATACAACAAAGTGCATTATCATAAAACGAAACTACCAATTAGCGAAAAACCCAGCACTGACTTCCATACTCGAGTGTCGAGTCGCGTAGGCGATGAACCAGAAACTAGAAATCCTAACGTCTTACGTCTTCAGTCTTTACATGCTAATCCAACCTACCATAAACAGCGAAAGGGAATATCGTAGGACGTAAGGTGAACTTTTATTTGCAATAGGATCCTTAACTTCAGGTTTTTTACATCGTCAGGTGTCTGTGTCCGGCACATCACAACGGCCAAGATGTGCGATATGCAAAATAGACGAGCAGTCTCTCTACATTTCATTCATTCCGCTGCTTCTGGCATGTCCAAATCCGTATATTGTGCTGGGTTAAAGCGTTTCCCAGTAATAAATTTCAACAGCACACTTGGATCTGACTCTCACTAGTCATCATTTCGTAATCAAATTGCACATATTTGGAACATCGAGTCCTGGTAAATTTTGTCAAACTACAAAAACTTCCGATACAGTACAGAACAGATTCTAGCTTTTAGACTTCGCTAATCAGAAAATAGAAAATTGATCAATTAAATATTATAACACATAAAAATATTTGCAAGCCACTGAAAGCTAGCCTAAAATTGGAAACTATAAGTACTGTGCAGATGGTATTTTACTTCTAAAAGGACACGCTGTCATTACTTATTGAACGCCCCTCCCAATCCCAATAGGGAAAACGGTTTATTCTGTAAAGTAGAGTATTGATTTGACACATACAAATACGCAGGACCTCCTCGGTGCATTTCCAGTAATTCTAGCTACCGCACTCAGTATAGTATCTTAGAAAACAAAGAAGCTCGTCATGAAGATCCTTGTATTTAATGGTACTAATAATTTACCCTGATGACAAGTTGTTCCTTGGAACCTGGAATCTTATTTTTGTCGAGACGTGATTCCAGTTTTGCAAATTCTGAGTATAAACCAGCTATAAAACATAGCCGACGTTACATAACCTACACCAAATTGTCAACGTTGCAGATTGCAACAATGGAGCTAATTAACATGAAATCAAGCTATGACTAAACGACTTCAACTTAAATGTCGTATATCGTCAACGGTACGATTCCCAAGTCATAAGTTTTGCATAAGGTGAGTCGAACGAGAAAATGGCATAATTCAGTATTCTAATTTTTTGCTTACTCGTTCTAGGAATATGTATCGGGTAAATGCATTGCGAAGCAGAGCCTAGTAATTATATGTAATTCCACGTGAAGATGATTGAAAATACAGTTTGCGAAAAAGAATCATGGTATTTATTCAAAACAGTGGCGGAAACTAAGTCAATATAGCATTTTACGGTATAATTGTACATATACGGGTGAATTTCGGTTTTGCCATATTACATTGACACTTATTTTCGCTTATACTGATTTTCTCATGTAAAATTCGTGAAATCAATATTTGGGAATATTAGACAAGCTCTGAACTACAGAGACCACTTTTTTGTTGAACTTTGTCCCTTTTGCCATTTTAGATTTCGTCAGTATTAACTTTGCCAGTTTCACCGTTACTCCTCGTAATCGTAACACCATTGCATTTCAGGCCTTCTCGGGAAGCTTGACCTAAACTGAATTCCCATCTCCATCCTAAATGTATTGTTCCACAATACGTTTCTAGTGGACCATTTATAAACTACTTCAACTTCTAAATTAGGTCAAACTCAGGAGTGGGCTCAGCATGCAAACTTGCGGGTTTTCTGAATCAGGACTTGAAGTACAATTAATTATCCGTGAGATTCTTCACCTGTCATTTATCATGTGCTAACCACCATCATGGGCCTCAAGACTCAAGTAGCGTATTCGCGTTTACTATACTTCCTTACAAGTAAGCTCAAGATTCAAGATCCAAGCACGAATTTCACAGGCGTCTGTCAATCATACAAATTCAGCTCATCCCTCAGAGCAAGATGATGAAAATTAATAGTGTCGTCCATCCTGATTTGTCTCATAATGAAAAGTCGAACCAACGGTAACCTATCATTAGGCACGCACAAGTGAATTTATGGAATTATACAGGGTGGTCTCTCAGCGGAAGGTAGACACCTTTACAATTGTTCCACAAACACGGCATACTTCCTCAAAGTCTCAAGTCCTAATTATACATCAGGACAGGGAGTCGCGTTCAAAATTGCAAACTCCAATCAATTGAAAAGTCATTGAGGTCCATGCAAATGATTCATTTTCATTCAGATCCTGCCTTGCTTGGCATTGGCATTGAGCTTAGAGCTCGTAAAAAACATACCTGTGATACAAAAAATTCAACGACGAGCAAGTGTGACGCGTGATGAGCTTTCATTCATTAACTCCAACTGGCAAATGGCAAACCCTATACTTTTAACACCGACACTATGAGCAATGTGTGTCATTAAAATGCAAATAATTCGAGTAGGGGTTTCTTCCCTGTTAATGTTTTAAACAGAAGGTTATGCGTTATGTGTAAGTACATCAGTTTGTTGTGTGATGCACACTTATATCCATATAAACAAATACGTCAGTTCTAATCAAATTAGGTTCTTCCTGGCTTTCAATATCCATTTTTATTTCAAAACAAGTAGTTTCGGTATAATTTTCAAGTAATTTAACTCCAATAGAAACAGACATTTAGGCCAAAATTACATTGCATTAATCATCTCATGGATCACACAGTCTAAACAGGATGAATCCTTAAACGTGGGAAGGCATAATACCAAATTCATTTCAGTGTACTGATTCAGCCCCACTCTGAATATATTTTTGAATGCAAAAGGAATTTCACGACAATTCATAGCAGACAATTCGTCGTGGCAAAAGTTTCAAGCGTACAAGCTATCAACTGCTACTAATTAACAGTTGATAGCTTGCGCACCATTTAAAAAAATATTATAATTTAAATCATTCTATGAATATTGTGTCTCCAGATTTAGAGGACCTCTTTGAACTGAGAAAATCGAGACTATTGTTTGGTAAATGACCAGTCAAATCCTAAAGCAAAGCCATGCACCATGAGCTACGACACGAATTTTGTGCGCAAAGAATTGTTATTATTATTAGTGTGGCTTCGTGAAAGGATATCGCACATAAAGCATAGATGGTTAGGTGTGATAAAACATCGCGGCGAAAAACAACGGTACGAAAGATCATCGCGGAAAAAGCGCATGATACACAGAACATCGCGCAACCGAATTACGTTGAAGTTGAAAATATTGTACCAAAATTGCCCCACGTACATAGTGGTTTTAAAGACTAAACTCCAGGTCGGGCTATGTTTTGCGCCAATACTATGTCGACTATGCTCTTCCGCAGCGATCATATTTCGTCTCGATGCTCGATGGGTTTCAACAGCGATGGTGTTTTTGCACGATTCCCTTTTCGCAACTTCATGTGAATTGATCTCCATGGATTTTCGTCCGCGATGAAACGTCCGTTGTGAATTGTCCAGCTATGAATTGTCGGGTAACCCGATAGGGTAAAATGCACCGAAGACGCGATAGACTTTGGGACTCACTCGTTCGTACGTAGGCGTCATTAAAAATGTGATTAATCCTGAACCCAGTCATAGTCATATAGTCTTCCTTTCAGTCTACTCATAAGCGGCATCAGAGTTGGTCTAAACTCAACCTACGTCGAATCTGATGTAAACAAATGCAAATTATTAAGGAAGCCGCTCTTCGTCATCAATTAGTATCTTCAGAATCGACTACGCCGTCATAATCAGAGTATACAATATTATTAACTCCTAAATATCGCTGCGTCACCTTGTCCACGTCCGCCCAGTACTCATTTTTCGTATCAGACAATAATAGTAGCAGACAACTGACATGACAATTATAAATCGTTCAGATTAAAACATGAGTCAGAAAAGCAAGCAAAGGAAAAATCTAGTAAACTTGTTAGGCTTACAGGAATAATCATAATCATAAGCCGCATAAAATCCATACTAAGAAAAGGAGTAAACTGACGTGATTCTATAAAAAAATCTCTTGGATTAACTTGTCTTAATAGGGAATGTCATAATACGGTACCAGACCTCCCAATTGCATTTAAGGCATGCCCTGCAAATGAAGATTTATTCTTGCACATTTGATGGAAGTGTTATTCTATTGTCTTGAACCAGTTGACCCTGTCCAGCAACCCCCGCTTACATCTTATAATTATTAAATATTAGTTCTATGTATGGTGAAGCGAGTGACAGCTGAGAAAGAAAGCCTGTCTTAGCAAGTCAGCAGGGATTAAGAAATCTGCTAATGACGAATGATGAATGATGAGTGGATGAAGCTGTTTTCCAGAGAACACACATCTGCCGTTCATATTTCCGTTTTTTAAATTTAGAATTCTCAAATAATACATATGACAAGTGACAGTTTGTTTCGTTAAACACCTGTAATTCTTCCATTTGGCCATTTTAAACTGTTTTATTTGAAACAAAACTGTGAATCCTGGTTTCAGTAAATCAAAATCAAAACCCGACGTCCGACGGAGATATATTGAGCGTATCGTGAAATCGTCAAGCGTCAAACAAAAAATGCACTCAACTGTCCTGCACAACTGTTGTCATCTCAAAGTAAAAATCGTTCTGGTTTCAGGTTCATGAACTTTCCTGGTACGCGTTGTGTTCAATATTCAGCACGAGGCAGAGGCAGAGGAGTACTACACTTTCTCCGAATTCGGAGATTCGGCTCGGTCAATAATCTTCAAGTTGGAGACACGCACACATGCCTATTCGTCGTGGTTCAGGCTAGAGCTGCTTCTATGTACCCTACCACGTTGCGGCATGAGTTTGATGTTGATGACCTACAAAGACTCAGTCGTCAGGCGGTATTTCCATGTGCCATGAGTTCTGCTTATTTCTTATGTTCAATGTGAATTTCCTTTATTACCTTGTATGTATATTTAGTATGCTAAATTACATGCAATGTAGGCATATCCAAAGAAATAGTACGGCTCCATGGCTTTCGCGGTCTGTTAGTGGTTTTCCCAAACAATAGACTAATGTTTAATTTACAAAACTTCAGGAGAACCCTTCACTTCCTTTTGAAATGATAATGATATAACAGGATGTAGTGTTTTCCTTTATCGACCTGAAACCCGAATATTTCACTCTATATTTATGAGCTAATTTTTTAGAGCAGTATCCTAAGCTTTAGCGGCACGATTGCCTTCATTATAATATGCATGTGCTTCTATTCAATTCACAATAGTTCCCGTTTCCCGTTTCCCGTCTCCGATTAACTTGAAACTTTCACAGACAAAGACAACATAAGTTTCGCATGTCAAATGTCAAATGTACTCTTCTTTCTACAAAAAAAAGCATCTGAAGCGATACACACTAGTCGCGCTTCTTTTTCATCCGAGCATCCCGCCTACAAACGTGGAACCCGGGTCCATTTCGCCTTTCGTTTATTATGGTTTGGTAATTATGATTTTGGGTTTTGGGATTTAGTGTTTCACTCAAATCGGCATACCCGAATCGGAATAATAGAGGCTTGTCACGCACCGCATAGCATGATGTACGGTTTTGGTATCTTCTGGTTGACACGCAAAATCCAGTATCACTATTATGTGTCATGCAGAACGAGTTTAGCAAAGCATATCAAGGAAGTGCACTGTTTTAAAACAAGGACAAATGAAAACCCAGGGAACGAGTCCGATTGTTGTATATCTGTATATATGATATGTTTGATATTTGTGTATGCCCATGCAAACTAAAAGACAGGTATTGATTTTGAGAATCAGTGCTCAAGAGTTGCTAAATTTTTTAACCATTCCAAATACACAATACCATTTCA
>JAQFYU010000706.1:0-19333 GCA_034694905.1 Ceratophysella granulata | reverse complement strand
AAAATTGAAATGACCCGACCCGAAACCCGACCCGACCCGAAACCCGTCGGGTTGACCCGACCCGATGGCCATCCCTATCCCAAATTAAAATTGGCGTGAGTGGATGGCATTAATTTTGTCGTGGTATGCCATTATAATGGTGCCAATTAATATTTACCTTGTCAAATGGTTGCCAAAATATAAACCATAGAAGCTTTCGTGTAGCAAGTAGCCCAAGCTCAGTTCTTAAACTATAAGTATAGTCATTCTTCAACCAAATACCCGAACTCACAACCTTGTGTGTATTAAATTCTTTGCTTACCCGCACGACATATGCTGAAACACATTTTGAACTGCTGGACTTGTGATTTGAGACGTTAAATTTGGATTAAAATATTTTAAATACAAAAACTACAATTTAGATTTTACTGCAAAACTCTTCTTTGAACAATAACCATTTCATCCGTGCTTTCAGATGACACACACGAGCACAAGCACAAGTATTTATTCTAATTTGATTCTAAAATATTTTGAAGGCACTATGTTTTTGCTGCGTAGACTGTCAAGATGCCCGAATGAATGAGTGAACAGCAAATTAATTGCACAGCGTATCGAGCGTGTCAACTGTACGTTTTACTGATAATGGCAATATAGGCCTCAACAAGTTAGGCACTGCAGAAACTATGTATTATAATTATATTCGAAGTTTCAAGGCTTGCTCCATAGTCAATGTAAAAGCACAATGTACTGTGCATGTACTACTGGTACTCTGAATGCATCATCGGTGTATTTTCCATGCCCGTTTGTCGCGTCTTGAAGTACGCTTATTATAGTGCTGCGGTTTCTCGTTTCTCTCTACTTCAGAACTCATGAGTCAGACATTTATCATTGATTAACCGCTTGGATATGCCCACCGGGCTACTGATTCACCTAATTGGCGTCTTTTTGAATGAAAGAAATGCGAAGAGTGTAATTCGTAAGTCGTGAATCGTGAATCAGGATACTTTTCTTTCATGCTGTCATTCTTGCGTCAAACCTTCAAGAGATTATGTCAGTATTAGAATTTCAGATTCGAATTTAGATTTGGGAACGTTCGGAATATTTTAGCATCGCGATTGGTTGGTATCGATCAAACGGAAATGAACTTTTTGAAAAAGCTTATTGTGCAATGTATATTCCAATAATTTAAATAATTGATTAAACTCTTTCGTTAAGTGATAGATTCGCGATATGCGATGCTTGATGCTTCTCATAAGTCACTTCACATACACTAACAATTGACAATGTCTCATCAACAAGGTTCTTAAATTGCCACTTTCAATAAAGATCCTATATTTTACTAATGTATTACGTACTTTGTTGAGACCCTTTTCAGCGCTAGGCGGTACTAATTTCGTAACTAGTCAAGAATTCATAAATTCAAAGTGTGCTTAGCTTACCCATAATAAGAAATCCTCGAATCAGTACGGAAGGTTGTTGGTGCTACGATCTCGTATGTTTTGAATAAAGATGAAGCTCCATAACTTTCCACAGAAATTGATTTGGACAACTGAATATTGAATGGCTATGGTTAGCGATGCACTTTATCCAAAATTTGAGCCTGTTGTTCAAGAACACAAGTATTTAACCTTTCGGTCAATTGTTAATATTTTGTACTGAAGTGAGATCTTTCGAAATACACTTTCAAATGTGGTCCTATTAGCATGTTGACCGATCGATCAGCCAGTGATCAAGGTTTTGATTTTGAGCCTTTTCAGTTTCCAGGACACTTTCAGGGACGAGACGACGACCTAAAGCACTTGAGCACTAATCAATTTCAATTTCGGCCTCAATCACGCCATTCACGGAAATAAATCGCTATCTTCAATAGCCACAATTATATTGTTATTGTTCAGTCATGGATCATGGATCGGGATGATAACAAATTCCAATAGAGTAGCTCACAATGATCCGTATCAATTATTCACAACAAAAGGTTAAAAGCCCCTTCCGCTCCAGTGGTACGGCGTAGAAAAAGAGTCAAATCAACACTATAAATTCCAATGTAACGTGTGGAAGGTCACTAGCCTTGCCTCTGATCAGGCAAATTACAATAAATACAGACCTCAGCTAAATGCTTATGACACTGTTTATCCATATATCGTCAATCTTGTGTTGTTGTGCAGATCCCAATTCAAAGAGCCTGTTTTCCTCGCCACCTCGCCACGCTGACTTCCGTCTGTAGAATGAAGAATTCACAATAATTTACTCACATTCAACATTTACTAGGCCATCATGCCCGTCAGTCTTTTGATGTTGTTGTTGGTTGGTTTGGTTCGTAGCATAGCATAACATAACGTTTGCGTGGTTGAATAACTTATAATGCAGTCAAAACTAGGAGGAGATAACGGATCTTCCGTCATTCATCCTGCCTTGCATGGTGCATGGGGAAGATTTTTTATGTCCCATTCCCATCTTCCTTCTGTCTCTTCGTTGTGTTTTATATTGAAGATTCGCTATTTAACATTTGTACATATGCACAAGTTTGGCGAGTATGGCAAAAGTATTAGCTATGGTACAGTAAATGTAAATTTAATACTTACTTACACTGACTACATTTAAGAAACAAGGCGAACGCGACACGAGTGGACAACTTACAACATAGGCGTACGCTACGTCCGGTGGTGAATGGTGAAGGAGGAAGAGGCACGCGTTTAATTTGAAATTTGATCATATCGATCCATGAGAATAGTAAATCGTAATTGGCAATGGCAAACTAATAATAATAATTAGAATTATAATGAGTTACCGTTATATCAGAATACAGGGAAGCCCGTGCTGAGGTGTGACAAAAACTAAATACGGTTTCCGTAGATTCCAGATTCTGACGAGGGACGGGGACGAGGGATCCTCAATTCTGACTTCGTTCACTAAGATTATTATTGTATTTTGAATTTTGTTAAATGTTGAACCTCAGGATCTCGGGATCGGGATTCGGGATGTGCAATAAGAATGAGAAATGAAATGTTCAATGAGTTCCTGGCCGGGCCTGCCTGGTCTGGGATGGACTAGGTAATTGTTCCCCGAATAGTTTCTATGTATATGAACTTTATGAGCCCTAAAACCCAAAGCAAGGCAAGGCTATGGATTTGATCTGCGCCAGTCAGATCAGCAGGAAATTCATTTCGTTCACTTTTGAGCTCTTTGTTTGGTATGTAGTAATACATATAATATGAATATGTAATGTACTGTACATGTAAATTCCCTTGTGCTTTTCTTGTGGGCTTTGCATGGGGTTGTTGAAAACCGAATAAAAATGCTTATGATAGCGATGTGGCGGCGAGTGCGGGTGTATCGGGGTATCGATGTCAAAACAATGACTCATGGATTGGTAAGGTTTTTGTTGCAGGTCAAGTTGCCAGTAAGTAAATATGGAATGGTTGTGATTTGTGATTGTGAATGATGTGAAATGTCTAGGGAAATGTGAAGATGCCTAGTTTCTCCAGAATTCGTACGATTTTATTATTTTGTCTGAGTTAGTTATTGGGGTTAGGGATGAGGGGACAGCAGAATTATTCTGTTCAAAGGAGTTATGAATGGACTGCAAATTGCAAATTCTGATTAAGAATGCTCACTTCTTGTAAAAAATATTTGTATTTTGACTAGCTTCTCACTTCTCATCACCTGGCACTTTTAACGCGAATTTTAATGCAATGGTTGGAACAATAGATAGGCGAGCGAGACACATATGGTCCATAGACGTTCCTCAGGTTTCCGATAATTTTCAATTCATGGTGATCATTTTAAATTATCATTTACAAAATGTATAAATACTCGTATATGACATTAGTGTGTATCCAATGTGTACCAATAAGTAATCATTCAATGATTCAGGCATGGAAAATCTTCCATATCATTGTATCATCCTCGATCGATTCGATAATAAAGAAGGGGAAAGCGAAAAATAAAGAAGATAAAGGGGGAAGGAGAAGGAAAGGAGAGAAAAACAGAAGGGAAGGAAAAGGAGGAAAGACGAAGGCAAAAGGAAAAAAAAGATAAAGAAAAGGAGAATAATTGAAGGAGAATTTAGTTCAGGATACGATAAGCCTCCATCTTGTTTATGGGAGATTTTCCATAATTTCCATTTTTCCATTAATGCAGCGTTATCTCAAGTTTTTTCCCCTGGCTATCGCATCGCGTGTCGATAATATTATTGTTGAAGTTAACTGATTTTGTTACCATTATTGCGGCTTCGGAAGCGGTAGTTACTAATATTAGTATGCGATCACGGTGATCGCTAACAGCAAAGGTTTTCTTGATCTTAACCTTAGCATAGCCATTAATTGTTTTTTTGTCTCTTTATTCAATTCTTACCACTTTTAGGAGCTGGTAAAATGAATATTGATATTCAGCCAGCTACCCGTAACTTCAGTTAGCATGTCTTAGCAGGTCTGTGTTAGCATGCGAACTCAATGTTGAGCCAGATACTATGTAAAAACACTGCACTGTGGGACAAATGCAGGGCGTTTATATCGAATTAGCATGCAAAAAGCTTGTATGCTGATGTTCACTTGTATTTCGTAATCCTTGGCATGCAAAGTTTCAGCGTTGTCCTGCGGAGGTCGGCATACCGATTTTCAGTATGGTGTTGGTGTGCTGATTGTTGCTAATGTTTACTATTTTTTGCATGCTAAATGCTAACTGATACTGATTTTATGCTACTATTTGCATGCTAACGCTGAATTGTATAAAAAGTTATATACAAATTAAAAATAAGTGATTAAATTGTGACTTAAAGCATACCACATTAAATTAATCACAGAATGTTCTTTGGCGTGGACTGCGGACATCTTTCTTGAACATAGTGCTGAGTTCTGGATTGGAGAACAGCTGCTCGGCCATAAAATCTAGCAATGAATAAAAACACAAATTACTTATTATGAAAAATTAGTTAAATTATAGAAGGCACTCGTCGATTGTTATTTTTACCTTGAACAAGATCCAACTACAACTATGCAGCTGACAGATTACTGTAGTGGAAGTTTGAAGTCAGGTCATCCAGTTGCTGACCTATTCAGATAAACATATTATTTGCTTGTGATATACATATTTCACACTCGGTTAAAGGCGTTAACGGCGTATAATTTGATATACTTACTGAAGCGTAAGGAATATTGTTTGCAGTACCTAAGTCTCCGGTCCACAACGAGGATTGTTTGTTGACGATCAGGAGAATCTCACGATCGGCTTTATTGCTTCCGTACTTTTAGGATTTTTTTACTATTTGTTCTCCTTTCTCCTGAAAGTTGAAATGACAGAAGCATAATCTATAATTTTGCACAAAAAATAGTCATTCAACAGTCCGAATTGTTGAATGACTATTGACTACGCATTACTAATTATAGTGCGTATATACTATGTATAAATTAAGTAGGTAATGTACTCACTCACCTAGTAATCTCGAATGTTTGGTTGGCCGTCTCGTGTCCAATAGATATGTCCAATGTCCAATGATGGTTGTAATTTGTAATAGCCAATACTGAAATGAAGAAACTAGAAAAGTTTTAACTGAGACAAATACTACTGAAACAAATATAATTGTTCAGTGTAATATTTATAATAACTATTTACTAATTTGTATTTGTACTACCACGCATGAATTAGGAATATTACTTACCCAGGTCAATTGTAGTGTACAGTTGTCCGTGTCCAAGGGACGACGGTTATAGCTGAGGTTCTCTGCTGTTGACTGGTGGTCGTCGGTCGTCGGTATGTCCAATGCTGAAAGGCTGGAGACTGTTAGGATTTGGAATTAGGACGCTTCCCAGTACTCCCGCTCAGTGTAAATACAGCAAAACACCCAACGGTCGTCCCTAAGGCATACTGGAACCCTGCGTATTTCTTGTATGCCGATTTTCAGCATACCAATCTAGATTTACCCTGTATATTTAGCATGCCGAAAGATCTGTATCACATTCAATAATTTGTATGCTAGTATTTCTGCAATGAAAAGTATGATGTGATATGCTGTTCTTTACTAAACTATACTACTTTTTCGAATGCATGTTTTGGTAGCCCGTACGGAGTCGTTAGTAGCCCAATATCTGAAAATATGCATGCTAACACATACTAAGCCATGCGAACTGAAGTTACGGGTATCATTCAGCTTCGAAGTTTTTCAGTGATTTCGATGTATTACTTACTAGTATATTACATTTTGATACAAATAGAAGATCATAGCTTCTCTGTAACAGAAATCATTCCAAATGAGAGGTAAATCATAAATCAGCTTCGTCAAGTAAACTCCATAGACATTTAATGCATCGTAGGCAGTGGTCAGTGGCGTGGCGATTCCATGAATTGGTCAAGGAGGGGGCCGAAAACTGAAACGAGATGTTCCATATGTGACACTAAAAAATGATGCTAAAAAAATGCAACAATTTTGAGTATATGGCGCTGAAAATACAATATTTTGCGCGAAAGCGGATGAAAATTTCGAGGTTATTGATCCATTCTCACTATTTTTAGCTTTTTTCGAATTTAAAGTAGCAAACTAAAGATTCTGCTCGAAATCTGTAAAAATTTCAACTAAGAGCCAAAATAGGGATGTTATGCGCGCAGCGACCGGAATTTAAACATTTCGACCAATTTCTCCTATTTTTGGCCACATTTCGACCAAAGTTTGAAAGTTATCGTCCTACTTCCTACACGACATTTTGTAAAAGGTTCAATAACAAAGGGCAAGTGAGAGTATATTTTGCGCGAAGCGCAAGAAATGAGATTTTGGGCAAGTTCCTCTATTCTTGGCTTCAATATGCGGTCACTGTGATCTGTGATTGTGATCGCATGCTATGTCAAGAAAAACTTTTGATACAGTAAATTAAGTATGCGATCACCGTGATATTCGATTTAAAACTTATAGTCAACTGCAAACAGCTATGTATTAAATGTAAGGCCGCCTTCGGATCGGATATTTTCGGATGATTGCGTGGGATCTGATTTCGGATCGGATCGGATTGAGAGTTTTGTGTTGTCTTTCGGATTGGGTCGGATCGGACAATAAATTCTAAGATTTCGGATCGGATAGGATTAGCAAATATTATCCATCCGATCTTTCGGATCGGATCGGATGGATCAGCCAAATCATCCAAACTGTTCGGATCGGATCGGATCGGATTGCTTTGCCCCAATCTGATCCAAAATCCCAAATTCTCAATATCTTTCTTGTATTGACCTAAATACTTCTTATTTTATAAAGTTAGATTGGCTTCGGATCGGATAGTTTCGGATAATCCGTCGGATTTCGGATTTCGCATCGGATCGGATCGGATTGACAGTTTTATATTGACTTTCGGATCGGATTGGCTCATGCAAACCATTCGACTTATTTCGGATCGGATTGAAAAATATCCAATCCGAAGGCAGCCTTAATTAAATGTGAGTCGGATTCGGATATCGGATATACATAGAAAGGATTAGGGAACAGGCGGTTGCGGTAACCACTAATTGTAACTTGTAAACCGCCCGAGGTAACAACGCGCAGGTGCCTTCTTGCGTTTCGACCTGAACTTAATAAAGTAAAGGGTGGTTACCATGAACGAGCCAGTGGTTACCTTCAAACAAACCAGTGGTTACCTACTTTCTCCAATGGTTACCGCGTGTTCTCTTAATCCTGTATTCAACCCTAGGTTCTATTATACTGTAATTCGAATTCTAAAAGTCACACACATACCCAACTTGAACTTAAATTAAACTACTATTAATATGAACATTTTGACTTTGGTTTCCATTTTGATTTTGATTGTCTTCCTCGTGCGAGGTGGTCTTCAAACTCACCCTCATTTCGCCTTAAATAAAACGCCACCATGTTTGGTTAGTTGGGGATAATCTCTTTCATTTTGTCAGAATGTCAGTTTGAAACAAAGATCAAGTATATCATAAATTCAAAATGCATACTTGGATAATAAAAATTACACATTGTAAAAGAATTAATTTGACGTGACGCTTGACGCTGAGTTCTTGTCCGTAACATAGAGAGCATCATCGGCACAATAAACAAAAGGCAGGAGAAGCGAGAAAGGAGCAAGCAAGCTCTGCTCTCCTCTCCTCCTCCTCGGTCTCTTCCATTCACCCGCACTCCGCATTTGCACTTCCACGGAACCAGGCGAGAAATCGGGAACTACATTTAATTTCCATAATTAAATCCGTTTCCCACTCTTCGGAACCATGTCCACCTCAGCCCACAGTCGGAAGAAAGTCTGCTACTACTACGACAGTAAGTATACCGTTTTAATTCCCTTTCAAATCAGTTAATTGAGATGTACATTTGAATTGTTAGAGTGAAAGTTGACCGTAACACAGGTTTTCAAACTTTAAACTTAATTTGAGCTCAATATAATTTTTATTTAAATACTTGAGTAATTTAAGGAAATGCACTGAGGTTGGGGCAAGGACCTCAGGAAGTTTCGATTTAAATTACGGTTTTTTGACCGCAGTACTAATTTAATAACGAATGTCATGTTTTGATTGAGATGGCCCTTACGGACCACCGTACTCGGGCTCATCGTTGAGTTGGGTCGAGCCAGATTTCCTCTCCTATTGTGGTGCATGGAGTATTGGTGTAGCTTTAATGAAAGGTTAGGTGGAACGACTAGATGGTTTGTTTGAATATTTCTGTGGGCAAGCTTTTTTGTCCGCAATTTCCAATTTCTGTTGCTTTGGTCGACAAAAATAATGACCATGACCCATGACCATGCAATGAGCGGGTAGTTCCTTTGTATGATATTAGACCGTGACCGGTCAGTTGGTCAATGGTCACTTCAAAATGAGTGTCTTCTTATTTATGTACGAGCCGGTATCCCGATCTACGATTCGGTATAACTTGAAGTTATGTAATCACGTGCTTCGAGTTGAAATAACTGATCCGTAAAGGATCATGACTCTACTATTGATATTGATTGTATATTATGTCAAGCTTTATGTGAGCACAAATATCCCTGTCTTCTTATTTATGTATATGAACCCGAAGAGTTGTATTCGCTTCGCACGCTGCACGTAGGTTCAATTTTAATGACCTTTGATTAACGGTTTCCTTCCAACTTCAACAGACACGGAACATTGCAACTTATATGTAATAATTAAAAACATGATATAATTTATATTTATCAATGTATAGTATTTATACATGACTTTCATGAAATACCGGAGATGCTTCACTATTTTATGTTTCAATTTTGAACTGAAAACTGCCAACATCCCATTATTCATTCATTCATTCATTCATTCAATATCCATTCCCATCCCACATTATTGATGATTGCCCATTGGCTTGGTATTTTGGGAATGCGCAAATCTAATATCTAATTGAAGTTATGATATGGTAGTACATATATCGTATGATTTTAATGAACCTAACGTGACGTGATATTTTAAATTCTATTTATAGGCGACATCGGGAACTATTATTATGGCCAGGGCCATCCCATGAAACCACACCGTATTCGTATGACTCACAACCTTCTTCTGAACTATGGACTCTATCGGAAAATGGAGATTTACGTAAGACTTTACTTTCATATTTTTCGAACTTCCTACTTTCAACTAATCTTTCATTTCTTACTAATCAGCATTTGTTTGTTAATCAATATATGCTTTAACCTTTAACTCCTGTAAATTCTGGGAACGAATTAGACTGGAAATTAAAAGTTAGTTTGTTAATTTGAAATATTTGTTTCAGCGCCCTCATAAAGCCACTGCGGAAGAGATGACTAAGTTCCACAGTGACGACTACATTCGGTTTTTGAGAAGCATTCGTCCTGATAACATGGCCGAATACAATAAACAGATGCAGCGATGTAAGTATTCAACTTACGTAAGATGAAGCGAAGTGATGAATGAAATATCAGCATTGTCACAAAGGTGACTTTATTTTCAATTTATTGTATTTGACAGTCAATGTCGGAGAGGATTGTCCCGTATTTGATGGATTGTATGAGTTTTGTCAACTCTCAGCCGGTGGATCTGTTGCTGGAGCCGTCAAACTGAACAAAGAAGCTGCGGATATCGCTGTGAACTGGGCTGGTGGCTTACATCATGCCAAGAAATCCGAAGCCTCCGGGTTCTGCTACGTGAACGACATTGTCCTGGCTATTTTGGAGTTGTTGAAGTATCATCAGCGGGTACTCTACATTGACATTGACATTCATCATGGTGATGGAGTCGAGGAAGCATTCTATACGACAGACAGGGTTATGACCGTGTCCTTCCACAAATACGGCGAGTACTTCCCTGGAACAGGAGATTTGAGGGTAATGAAATGACTCCACAAATCCTTGAGTTACGAATGCACACGAGTATAGGGTACTTATAACTTATAAGTAATTTTGTAAACAGGATATTGGAGCAGGGAAAGGAAAGTATTATGCGGTGAACTTCCCGTTGCGAGATGGAATTGATGACGACTCTTTTGAATCCATTTTCAATCCAATTGTTGGGAAGGTCATGGAAACATATCAGCCTAGTGCTGTTGTTCTGCAATGCGGAGCGGATTCACTCACTGGCGACAGACTTGGCTGTTTCAATCTCACGCTCAAGGGTACTACAACATAGTTCAATGTCTTCTAGCAGTAATTTATTTTAATGAATTCAAATGGATGTCTAACCTCGTTTGTATAATTTAGGACATGCTAGGTGCGTTGAATTCGTGAAGAAGTACAGTCTACCGTTACTTCTCCTCGGAGGTGGTGGTTACACCATTCGGAATGTCGCAAGATGCTGGACATATGAAACTGCTGTTGCCCTCGGGTCCGACATTGCCAATGAGCTCCCGTACAACGACTACTTTGAGTACTTTGGACCAGACTTCAAGCTGCATATTAGTCCTTCTAATATGGCAAATCAAAATACACCGGAGTACTTGGATAAAATCAAAACTCGGCTCTTTGAGAACCTTCGGATGTTGCCCTGCGCTCCAGGTGTCCAGATGACCGGTACGTTATCCAGCAACTGTTCTAGACTGCGTTATGTTGGGTTCATGTTACTATTATGACTATTTTATATACTGCATTTTAGCTATTCCCGAAGACGGTATCACTGTAGATGAAATCGAGCCGGAGCACTCTAAAGTTCCAGAGGAGCCACGTGTTTCCATCCTAGCTTACGACAAGCATGTCCAACCAGATAATGAGCTGAGTGATTCCGAAGATGAAGGAGATGGCCGTCGAGATGAAAGGTACGATTACAGAGTTTTGCATTTATATCATCAATTTAAGCTTGAACGACATTGGTGTAGAGAAGGGTAATCAGTTGAAATATAATTTGTGTGTGTAATTGCAGATCATTCAAGAAACACAAACGAATGAAACTGGAAGACAACGGAACCTCAGACAAGCCCCTCGTGCTCCCAGTTTCTCATGAGGCTAATAATCTGATACTTGGGAAACCAAAGGATCAGATTCTTGCAAAACCGGAACCATCATCTGTAAAATCTCCAGAGGCTACGAAAATTGATGAAAATGGTTCCAAGAGTCCGAATGCAGCTGATACAATTAGAACACCAATTTTGACAGTTCCTTCAGTCAAACCACCAGTTATAGTTTCTGAAGATGTCAAGATTGGAATGGAAGTTGACATTCCAGATACCAAGGACAAGGAAACTTTGCCAGTTCCTCCAACTGTAGTTCCAGTTTCATCGCCAGAAAAGGCAACCAATTGAAAAAATATTCTATAAAATAGTATTAAGTTTTTGTTATTTCGTTTCCTCTAATACATATGCCTACATAAAATCTAACACTCTTTTGGTGTAAAACACCGCCTATAATCAGCGACTGAGTCAACAATTTTTTTAGAAAGATTTCGTTGACATGTGACAAGATAGATATTGCTATCCTGATTCGGACTGACGGCTGTAAATTGTAAAAATATGTGTAACACATAAGAACCTACATATTTATCTCGTTTCTGCAAATAAATATTAGAATACCCGGGCTATTCAATCTTTTGCTTGAGAAAAACCTAGTCGACTTTTAACATTGATTGCTAAAATTAGCGCGGGGGAATAGTCCAATGACACAATGAATTGCACAATGCTGAGCGGCCGTCTTGTTTCTGCTCTATTTTATTTACATATCTACTGATCAATGTTATAGACGGTGAACAACAATCTTGGATTAAAAGTTAACAGAAGTCACTGCCAGAGTACAATTTACCATACTTCTGAAACCGGATTCTGCTTTCTACTGTACTGACACTATTGAGAAAAAATTTAGCGCTGACTGTGAGTTTCTTTTACAAATTAATTAGAGATTTTACTTCGGAATATCCAGATAACAGCAGAGCTAGCAGGGGCTCCATGAGTTCTTCAAGTAGTTACTGCAACCCAAACTTCAGCTTATTGCCAAATGTGTAGATACTGAAAAATTGAAAACGCAAAAGGTTTTTTATTGTATTTCTTGAATTATTACATTTATTTCATATTTAATAGTTTAAATTAACCAAACCACATACCTTTGATCGTGATCTCCTTTGCCTTCATTGATCAGAGTCACACTCAGAATTGGAATTTCTCCGTAATCCTTAATTTTTCTTCCACGAATTCCGCAAAAAAATGTACGTCCTTCGACTTCAGCACGAAATTGGTCAATTTCGGCTTTTGTCCATTTAGCAGACTCTTCTTTTTGAACAACTGTGAAGTAAAAGTAGAACAAAAATTAATCTCCATGATTTTGATCTACATCTACATACATTATGTACTATGTATGGCAGCAAGACACCAAGTATGATTATTTCTTATTTGAAAGAACTACTTCGGAAACCTGTGGAGAATTTTCATATGTATTTGCTTACCATTCAACGCCGCTGGGAAGGTTTGCATGGGCAAAGCGCAAAATTGTTCGAAGAGTGGCAGAATGTATTTTACATCCAACCATTGCTCTGAACCCTCGTCAATAAGGAGCACCCAAATTCGGTCATCTTTTCCCAAAGTGGATTCAATGTTGACTATGAATATTCTGTAAGAATTAAAATACTTATGGTCTTATCTTAACGTAAACATTCTGTCTTATCTTCAAAGCTTGGGTCGAGGTCTTCCTGCTGCTCTTCCTGGAAAGAAATTAACATAATTCAAGCTTACCGAACCCAAAGTCCTGTGTCCCACAAATAGCCGACATAGAATCCAAACTTTTTTAGTTGACTGGAAGTCAGACTCTGTGGGCTGTCGTCTTCACAGACGTATTCACCGTACCATCTCCCCATTTCTTCAAGAAACTCTTGGGCCATCTGCGATGAAGCTTCAGTGGGTTCGCGTTGGAGCTGTAGAATAATGGAGATAGTGTTATTTAAGAGAATGAAATTCAATATTTAATGCATTTTATATTGTGCATACTGCAATTTGCAATATGGTATAGGACAAATCTCAATTTTTTTTAATGTGGTTACGTACGAAGAAGTGATCAGGGCTCGTGACATGCTTGACGACGAGAGAATGAAACATAGCTGCCTTGCCGGGTTGTTCGATGATTGGGCTCCATGTCTGAACCAATTGAATCGGAGCCGAAGGTTGAACAGCAGCAGTAGCTTCAACCTTTGGTTGTGGCTCTAAGTCAACATGCATTTCGATGCTGTTGATGTTATTCAGCTTTTCGACTTTCATGTCTTTCGGAACTTCTGGAAATTATATCAGAATATTTTGATATTTTTAATTTCAAAATTTGCATTTTGCTGCAACATACAATATATTGTAGCAAAGGAGCAAAATACAATTACCGGTTTCTGTAATTTTTCCACCGCGTGAAAATTCCGAGAATACGTCAACCCAGGAATCGAATGGCCTTTGCTCAACTTCTGCGGGGAATATTACAATTAAGAATTGGCCGAAAAATAGGAATATACATGTTTATGTTTAGCTATTATAATGTATATTCAATGGATTCTTTAGTTCTATTATTTTTGTACCTGTCGGTTCCGATCTAATTTGTTCAGGGCTGCTCAAACTATCCAATTCACGCAACAAGGGAATTCCTTGAACGGTAATTCCAAATATGGAGAAGGTATTTTCTGAAACACAATAAAAATTCGTTCACTTTACGAAATTAACAAGTGAAGGCGTTTTGAATTTTGAAAAGAGCAGCGCGCTTTTGTTATTATACGATCATTGGTGAATCTTCGGCGCGAACACCGAAAGTTGAAAAAGCGGAGTTCACGTTTTACACTCGTCTCTTCTGCAACAAAAAATTTTTGTTTGTGAATATTTACCTTGTTTTTGTACCGTATTTTCCTCGATTCCGCACTTTTTGTCCAATTTAAGAGTTTCAGCTTTAACTTTAACCTGCTGGGTGTTATTATGAGACGAATTTTCGTTCGAGGCAGCAGCAGCTGCTTCTGATTCTGATGGATCAACTTCCACCAGTTCTCCGGTAACCAAGTTTAGTACATAATTCTGTCCAACAAATCAAAAGGTTTTTGGAGTAAACTGTTTCGTATTCTGTTTCCCAAAGCCAAAATTCATTTCAGATTCGAGTACAACAGTTGCTATTGTTACATGGTTGATAGGGTGCTTACCTTGGAAGTTCGTTTCTTCAAGGGTTCAGTATTGGTATTGATATTAGCAGAGTGTCCATTACATGATTTTGATGCAGATACTGTTATCGGAATTTCTAACGGTTTGCGTTTTGGGCGGTTAACAGCATCCAATATCAGACGTCCCGAGGCTCGACGCAGCATACTCGTAATTGAGTTTTGTGGCTCAACGGAACTCAATTCGGGAAGTGAACGAAATTGCGGTGGCAGTTGAAAGCTTACCTACATACATGGATTTAATTCTATTCGTAAAATTATCCTAAATAATGATTGATGTCATTATGCAAAATGCAGCACTTACGAAAGTATTGGTTTTACCTGCTTCGTTTTCTGGTAGTTAGATCTGATAGTTCTGGCCCATCTGCAAACGGAGCCATCTTCTGACCTTGGAAATTGCAAGGTTCCAGGAGCTTTCGTGAAGCCGATTTGATTCCTAATTTCAACTAACTCGGCTGCGGTGTATTTGATTCTATCCATTCCCATTCTACTGTATACTTTTATGTATCTGTCTAAACTTGAAAAATTCTGTTTAACTATTTAGCGATTCTGAAATCATGTACGCTCAATATGAAATCAAACGTCCAACTGAGAGCAAAGTCGAGGGGACAACGGAAACAGACGCTTTTACATCCTGACCTCTGAAATGGTAAGCTATACTTCGAGTAACAATATAACATTACCTATCCCTGGTGCACTACGTGCAGAGAGAAGCGCATTATCGCAATCCTGCCATAAAAATTACATTCAAATTACAAATAACCTATTCAAAAGCTTCAAAAAAAATTGACGATATGGAATGAGAATGAACCGAAACAGCTCGAAGCATCTTTATTGCATTTATCAGTGCTCGTATATTGGTTGAATGTTTCTCTACAAATACTTGAACTATAGTAAATCCAACATATCACTTTCTTAAAATAATTTAGGCACAATCCAGTATCACTCAACTTCAAATAATTTCTAACAATACTAGCGCTTTCCCTGTACAGACGTACTCGCGTGACGAACTCTTGACTAGTGAATACATTTTACGTACAACATTTGTGGTATCAAACCATCAATACCTGCAGCCTGCAGCTCTTTGTTTTTTAGAAACCTGAGGGTAAATCCCAGTAGTGAAATACATAGGTTGACAGAGTACGAAGGAATAAAGAAGTCATGTTAATGTAGTTTTTAACAGGATTAATAAAGTGGAAACAAGGCTACTGACTACAAACTACAAAGCAGTTAACAGCTAAGACTAAAAGGGTTAACATGTTTCAAACACGGTGCACACAGTGGTCAGTCGCTCGTGCGATGAGTCAACATCACAGTCTTCGAGTGTTACGCGTATGGATAAATGCTTTACAACATAAATTGCTCCGAAAAGAATCGAAATATATATGTTTCAACAAAAATTGGAGGATATTTATCTTGGACAACCAAACCAACGCTTAAGCTGTACGAATTACTGATTACTGTACAATTTAACTTCAGAGCGTATCCGGTTTTCAGGTTTCAATCCAAATTAAAAAGATCACGAGATTTCATTTTCGAACGATATTTCGCCAGCGAAACTAAATAATTTGCAACTTAGCTCTTGCGCCAGAGTTATTCGCAGAACGTTTGAACTACATTTTGCGCAGGGCAGGTACTTCATCGAGCTGAACTTCTTCAAGGCATTCATTTCTAACGGAATTTTGCGAGAACCGACGCGTGGTCTACTCAATGCGTGACCATACCTGACCTGCCTTAAATGTTGACGATGACTGACGAACCGTTCTAGTGAAACATGTTGTAGTACCCGTGTTACTTTGGGACTAGTTGAATTGCATAGATAATATTGTTAAGCTAGTGTTAGTCTAGGGAGAGAATGGAGTCTTTGCTCGTCCGCTTCATGTCCGCAAACCTTTGACCACCGATGAGGGCGATTGGGCTGCTTTCCATGCTTCTCATGGTTGGGCTGAGATAAAACGGGGGCGGGGAGAGGTTGCGACGGGTCGGACGGACAGAAGGAAGCCGAGGAATCGGCTCATCTAAAGGAATGATTCACAAACAAGTTACGGACAAGAACAACAAAATATATTTTCAGATTTTAGCAATAAGTAAGCTCAAAAACCCAGTACGTCAATTGCCCATCGTGTTGATTCGTTTAAGGCCGGATACCAAATGAGCCGAAAAAGATAAGAAATTCCGTGGATATGCAAAACCAATTTCCTGATTAGCATGTTATCTCGGCTATTGGCAAATTCGTTTAGGGTCAAGATTCTTCACCAGACTGAATTTTTAAATGCCAGAGTCAGTTAATCACAATAAATACTTGAGAAGCTTCAAATAGATTCGATTAAAGCAATAGACTTGTGTGAACTATAATAATTTTAACACACTATAATTGAACGCTGAAAATGTGCGTTTAGTTGCACGTAAATCAACATACTTATACTACGATGAGCAATTGACATAAAGTAGCCCAAATATTTCTACTGTTTTATTTTGAAGCCCCGGCAGACTACTATTGCTGACTAATTCAATGATTAAAATGAAGTACTACGTGTTAAGAAAAACATTGAGGATTAGTAGGCACAAAAAAACTGAAAGAATTTAGTAAGATTTGTCATACAATTATACTCTTAGCTAATCTCAGAACTTGAAAATATTAGGGCGAATCGACGAGGAATGTTTGTTTACTCAATACTGCACTGTGCTAAATAGGAATTAGTTGTACTTCACTAAGAAAAAATATAGCTGCCGGTTTTTTTTTTTGATAAATCAACTAATGTTTATGTGTACCGTCATGATCTTCTGACTCAGTTACTTCTTCAATAGGTGAACAGTTGGGCAATGAAGCGGAGCCATTTGGGACGAGGTTGGGCTCACCATTCTAAATAGTTTCCCGTAACAAAAACCAAAAAAATAGTACGAGATTGAAAATTTCAGCATTTGCAAAACAATCAGTGTAAAAGTGTAACTCAAAAATATTTGTACAAGTAGATTCCAAAAATACACCCACCATGTACCAAGCCAAGCA
The DNA here is from genome assembly GCA_034694905.1 of Ceratophysella granulata. Taxonomy (NCBI): domain Eukaryota; kingdom Metazoa; phylum Arthropoda; class Collembola; order Poduromorpha; family Hypogastruridae; genus Ceratophysella; species Ceratophysella granulata. Next base: position 1,794 of record JAQFYU010000706.1, on the reverse strand, counting down.
AAAAAATATGGAGTAGAATTCCTTGCATAAGCATTAGTTTTCAAATTCGAAGCGTAAAATGAACGGAACTTAAACATTAAACATACATGATGCCACAGGAAGACAGACACAATGAGACAATGCAAAAGGTTGGTTCTAAACGGATTTTGTGAAGGAATTTCTCAGGTGTAGGGCTGGTTGTTAAATATGAGACTCCCGAATTGGTCCATTTTAAATGTTTTCTTCTCCTAAAGAGAAACAAAAGGCATGCTAAAAATAGAGGCTACATGCATTGACACGGAAATTCATTAGTGAGGTCGACTTGTTCTGGGTCGATTTGAGTTTAGCTTAAGTTGAAATAGTATACGCTGCACAGAGGAGGATTAGTTTGTACAATTGTAAAACTGATGCAACATACAGTGTGAGTGAAGGTCAGGTCAATGGAAATTGGACGGAGAAGGGCGGAAATGGATTACGATAAAGATATTTTTCTTCCAGGGATGACAAGGATTTACATTTACATGCATAAACCTCTCAGTTCATATAATTAGTACGGAATAAGATTAACTTCACTCAGTGAAGCTTGTTGAGTTTCAAAAAAACCGAGATATACCTTGTCATCTAAAGCTTGCGTGGCATTCAAACTTAAGGACGATGTAGAACTGACATGTGACCGCTTGCCCTCTGAGCTCGTGTCACTGCTAGCATTCTCGTCGTCGATCCCTTGATCAGCTTCTTCGTCCTATTTGATTATCGTAATTCATAAAATATAAATTCTCTGTTTCCTGGGTTTCAATTTGTGCACTTTGGCTTGTAGCTTACCTGGAGTCCAGTAGGTTTTCCAAGCCTCGCTTCATTATTGTTAAACGTCGGTACCGCAGAATTAGAAATGAGATTAGCTCTTTCCGGGTCAATTGTTTTGAAGCCAGTGTACTTGAGCTCCGTTGCCATTGGGTCTTGGTAGCGGACAGGATGTCCACGATGTGTGAAGTATGCATCGTCATCTTCGAAGTCTTCTAGTTTTCGGCGTTGGTAGCGCTTGTTGATTCGATAGGCGTAGACTACCACAAAGATTATAATGCACAGGAGGAAGCTGCCACATATAATTGGGAAGGCTGGAAGACCAAGAATTTTCAAGTTAATTACAAAATCTGGCATTCTTGTAAATGTTCAAACAAGCTCTTACTTGTGGAAGCAACTGCAGCTGATTCCACTTTGGCTGTAGGTCGCATATGGATTTGTACTTTGGTCGGTGATTCGAGTACCCAGTTGGAACCACCCGCAGCCTATAATCAAATTAATACAGACACTTTATGTACAGGTGTTTACGGCATTGTTTGAACACCTGCTTATTTTAGCACAGCTTTTGCGCAATGGTATTGTTTAGTTGTGAAAACTTGAATAGGTCAGATTTCTTCAATGTTAAACAAAGAGTTTTCTTGTATAACTTGATAAATCGGTTTTCTTGCACAATCACTTGAAGGTTAGTTTTCTTCAAAATACGAATCAGCTTCCTTGGCAAAGAGACACTGTAAAGTCAGTTTTCTTTCAAAATCCGTCGATAATAGGGTTTTCTAGCAAAACCCGTTGAACAGTCGTTCTTGTGAGAAAATTTGCTGAATAAAAAAAAAATTTCTTGATAGAAGAGTATAGAGTAGATTTCATGTGCTTTGAAGAACTAGATTTCTGGTTTTTCCTACCACCGACACCGACCATCATACCATAAACACCATATTTCTTGAGAATTTGTAAAAAGACAATATCTTCAAAACCGCAAACCGGGTGCATATTTCTTCTAGTGTATAACTCATCCGG
>JAQFYU010000705.1:0-19351 GCA_034694905.1 Ceratophysella granulata | reverse complement strand
GGTGTGTTCACGCCATATTTCGCAACTTTGCGAAATTTGTGGTTGCGAAGGTTGCGCAAAGCTGAAGTGAAAACCCTTATTCTATGCGTAAACCAACCAGGCGGTTTCCCTTACACCTCAACCCAAGTTCCGGTCAAAGTAAACCAGAGTGCACCAACCAATCAGAGCCAAGCGCGCGTTTCGGAATACCTAACTTACTTGCGTGGATAAAAACCTCTCGCGGGATTTAGTGTCCTGTCCTTCGCGCACTTTCGTTTACTCCAACCCAAGTTCCTGATCTCCAATAAATAATGTAATTTTTAGCATCGGAACCTGGTATTCCACAGACTCGCAAAAAAATCTGATTAATTGATTTGACAGCACTGTGTTTTCGTTCCTCCGGGAACCACCACCAATTAAGGGCCAAACGTACCAAGCATTTAAAGTTTCTCGAATGACTCCAGAAAAATGTCTTGAATTATATTTCATGTTTGGCACATTGCCAGTCGGTAACATCGCGGCTTTTTTAACTCGATATTTTTAACCTTTTCCCATTTTTGGAATGACTAAAAACTCATCCCGAAATTCACAATTTTTGCATCCGTGTCATATTTGTTTGGTGCTGCCTTTCACTTCTAGCAACTACAGATTGTTTTTAGCGAATGCATTACAATTTACAATATTAGTCGGCAACCCTCCAGTGGTCTCACGTAACCCCATTTACCTTTAATTCCCGCTGCTTGATTCTCTTCTCTCCCACTCATCATCACCTGACATCATCTTGCACGTCGTCCTCGTCGTCGTGTGCCATCATAACTCTATATTCCAATCTCGTCGTCGGCCGCTAACCTGTTCTGCTGCTAATAATCATAATCCAGATTTCCTCTGTCCGAGCTGCCCTGATCGAGAATCGCGATTGTCGTCACACCTGCTGTCACGCTAAATACCTGCGACCTAGAGATGGACCCGTTCAAAGCCACTGCTGAAGCACTCGACGAGGGTCTTGACCTGGAGGAAATGAGTAAGGCGAAGGCGACAAATTCTTGGGTTGAACCGAAGTGCCCGCACGAAAAATAAGTGTTTTTCCCTCAGAATGCTAGGGGTAGGGATCAGGGATCCCTATGACCCTTGACCTTTACTAAGAGATGACCCTAGCAAAAGTTTAGATATGACGTCACATCCTCGCTCCCTTCTCTCTCTGAGCTCTGGGAACTTCCAGAAAAAACGCATTTTCAATTATTTGAGATAATTCTTTTTGCGCAGTAAATGGTAATTTTTTTCTGATTTATGTAGTTGTTTGGTTTTTCAAAATTCTAATATTTAAGCACTGAAAACTCAGTTTTTAAGTTGTGACGTCATTAGTGAATGGTCTGTGTTGAGTACATGCTGCAGGGCAAGGGAACGAGGGAACAGCAGCAGCAGCGGTATGCATAGGCAGCAGGGGTAGCCCTTTGCCTTGGATGTTTTGAGGCCGACCCTTTCTCTGTTCTCTGGCTCGAGTTTGCGAAATCCTAACACACATTGTCCAACAACTGAGGTTCCCACCGAAGTTCGTGCACAATAACAACAAAAGTTGTGAGTAATAAAATACAACAACTTGAATCTCAATCTCGATGAGTACAACTTTTGCTAGGGTCTTTTCTAAGTTAAGGTCAAGGGTCAAATCAAGATGAACAACTTAAACTATACAGCTCTTCTTCTGGAGAATGCTTGGTACAGGTCACATGTCGACTCGAATGTGGCCAAATTCAGCATGACCTATCACCTGAACCAAACACTCTGCGGAAAAGTTGTTTTGTCAAAACTTGTTCACCTCGATATCTCGATGAGTACAACAACTTCTGTTAGGGTCATTTCTTCGTAAATGTCAAGGGTAATAGGGTTCCTTGCCAGCCTGTCAGAAAAGGACTAAACTTTTTAGTGAGGGTGGGCCCTTCGGGACAATTCACCCCGACAATTGGGCGAGGCAGGGATAAAACTTAACTGCCACTGCCAGTGCTATATTTCGTTGTTGAAGGTACTTAAATGAGAGCGGAAAAGACCTGCTGCCAATCCTAGCAGCCGAGTCCAAAATAAGTACATAATACAACATTGTCAATTGTCGTCAGTGTGTTCAATTCAAACCATAGCGGCCGGCCCAACTCTTGTCAGCCAATTGTCGCATAATCTCGTTCGGCTTTCACTAGAGCAAGTAGTAGCGTCCATACAGATGACAGAAAACGACGTTCACATTCAAATTCGGAGTTTGATTTACAGCTTACTCGATTATATGACAATTGTGCGGGGAACAATTGAAAGTTTGGTAGTTGCTCGTTGTTACAGCTGATGGAGGGCGACATTCGCCAGGAGACAATGTGGCTACAGTGAGTACGTCAAAGTCGGAAGTGAACGTCAAGCTCTGTGTAACCATTGCCTTGTCATAGTCAAGGTCGAAAGACGAGATGAAAGATTATGACCGGGTCTTGATACAAAGTTTCAAATAAGTTGAAAATCGCTCTCGGTTGTTGGAACACTGATTGCTGATATTGACAATTCACAGTCAATACACAAGATGATTTGCGAAGCATAACTAAAACGAACAACTTAAAGCGCTAAAATAATGGCGTCGTGATAATCAACTACATTTGTACTTTTTGAACATGTCAGGTTTTGACTCAAAATTAAACTCTTCTATATTTTCAGAATTTGTCAATCAATGTGCACTTTTTGTGAACAAATGGATCATACATTGTGAGAACAAAGGAGGATATTCCGGCTCGGACGAAGGTTTTGTCAACTTTCTTAAAGATCTGTTAAAGTTTGGAATTCTTCGCAATGACGACTTGCTAGTGAAGTTTGTACGAACTGTTGTGCAATTAACTGTTAACCCTTTTTTTAATGGAATGCTGGTAAGCCCAACTAATTATTCGCGTTCAACGTACGCTTGTAAAATACCAGTTTTATTGTTTCAGAATTCTGAGCTTGACAAGCGGAGTCAACTGGTTTACCGCACAGTGGATTCGAGTGCCAAGCTGTTAACTCTTTTGATTCACCATATTGCTGAAGCGGGAGGGTTCAACTTAGGAGCACAGCTAATGCAGCAAGTTGTGGCCATGGTGACTGGTGCTTTGATTCGAGAATACAACTTGGAACTGGCAAACCTCAATGCGATGCCATTCCAACGTTTCCTGATTATGTTGTACATAGATTTGAGTGTTGAACGCCCTGCTTCGCCGGGCCTTACCAAACTGGTATGTGATTTTTGAAGATAAGTACATTTTGTTGTATGTCTAGTAAAATTCACCTTTCAGACCATGCCTTTTGATTTGTAACTTTCAGGTGGCAACCTATCTTGGCCACACTCTTTTCCATGTCCGCCCAGCTAAGTTTCCAGTTTTTGCGTTTTCATGGATTGAAATAGTTGGTAATCGTGAAGTTCTCAGAGGATTAATCATGGAGACACCAGCGGCATACTGTGCGCTGTTAATCGAGCTGATTCGTTTTCTCGAACCATATTTCAAGCAAATCTTGCCTACGCCCCTACTGACCTTGTACCAAGGATTACTCCGACTTCTCTCCGTAATTCTTCTAGAATTTCCGGATTTCCTCAGCGACTTCGCGTACCAGTTCCTGGATGTTATTCCGTCTAACTGTGTACAGCTTCGAAACCTGATTCTATGTGCCTTTCCAAAGTATATGAGCGTACCAGATCCATTCAGTCGAACACTCCAAATTTACACCTTGCCTCATATTCACACTCCACCCAAGTTGCTATACAATGTTGGTAAAATGGTGACTCCGATAAAAAGTGCTCTTGACGAATACTTGACCTGTCGCCATCCTGATGCCTTTCTCATCCAACTTCCAATGAGCCTTCAGGTGAGTTGTATGCATTTTGAACTGAGAAGTGTTCGAAATACGCTAAGTATACGATATGCATTTCTGACTCTGTGTTCCAGTGGAATAACGCATCGAATCGTCGCGGAAGGCATAGTTTGCAACCATGAATTATCCAGCATTAAATCCTTTAAAAAATTAGTTCCACGCCAATCAAAGTAACAGTGCACAATATTACATGTCCGATTACAGGCGCCTAGGCATGATGTTCATAATCGGTTCAACGTCCCGCTAATGAATGCCGTGGTTGTCTACTGTGGCTCAATGCAAATGGTCCTCCTTCGAGCTAGACATGAATTTTTGGATATATCCAAAATTGTTAACAATCCTCACATGGACATCTTTGAAAGCCTGGCCACAAGTTTAGATCCGGAGGGGAGATACGTGTTCTTGAATGCACTGGCTAATCAACTTCGCTTCCCTTCAAGTCACACGTACTACTTCTACCTCGTTATTCTCCATCTTTTCTTGAATTCGAGAAACGTATTTGTCAAGGTAATAAATAGTTGTATTAATACTTCATGGACTAACAATTTAGACAAGGCCCAGAACGGGTCTTCAATCTAATTAACAGGGACTAGAATTGGATAAATTACATATTTTTTACAAGTATATTTTTGATGACTGTTGGTTATATTCACAGGAACAAATTGCAAGAGTTCTGCTGGAGCGAATGGTGGCGTGCCGACCGCATCCATGGGGCCTCATTGTGACTACCGCTGAGCTGATGCGGAATCCCATTTTCAATTTCTGGAACTACCAGTTCGCCAAGTTCCCTTTCGTGGCACGTGTGTTCCAAGGCATCGAGAACTCAGCCGTTTATAATCCTGTGTTCCATTCAAGTGCTCCATCATTCCCTGGAACCCATAATGAACCGGGAACGAATGTCCAGTCAGAGTGGAATTAAGTCAAAAGTGAATCGTCCAACGTCCGTCATCTCGTAAAATGGAGGTTCCTTTCGGCATGGAAAGTGACGACGACGAACGACGAAGTTTTTTCCCAACACTCCCCTGCAATAAGAAAGCAACTTGATAGACTATCCTACAATATTATACTTACTCTTCGATTAGTGTTTCTATCTTTTCAGAGAACAATGATTGCCTACCTTATATTTATATTTACACATAATACTAGTGCAATCATTGGCTCAGCTTTTGAAGTTGTACAATGCATTGACGTATTCACTATCTCGATATCATTTGTTAACCTTAACCTATGTGGCGTTACTCACTATTGAAAAATATATTTGTTCCCCCTCATTCAATGTTATTTGCACGACTTTCTCATGGATGTAGTTTTTGTTGTTTGCTTGCGCTGGTCATAGTTGTATGCTAAGTAAGAACTGCCTTTACCTACGGGCAAAGAATTACGAATTTTACTGCAAGTGGCCTAGAAGAAACCACCAAACATCTGTCCAATTTCGACAAACATTTAAGAATTCACGCTGGGAGTTTCAGCGAACTTTCTTCGGGATAATCATAATCCCGTAGCCTTTCAACATTTAAGAAGCACATTATATATGTGATGCAGACTGCAGCATAAGTTAGACTGTGTCGAGTCAAATTGCAACATTAACGTATTTGCTGGAATAAGAAGTTGAAAAGCTTGTATGGCTCACGAGTGCTTAGCATGCGCTTCACGAAAATGTTACCACGAAATCTAGTGAATTCATTGATCTGATCGGGGAAGGCGTCATAAAATGAATGAAATCCGATTCTTCACCCGCCTCATGTTGCTTCGGAACTGTACTACTTCTATTTAAGGATGCAAATAAGTACAGGTGGTGTAAGTATTTCAAAACAAGCATATTATAATTAAGTAGCTTAAATAAGAAATACACTACTCGTACTGCATTCACAATATTGAAAAAATCAGATATCAACATAGAGTACATAGAAACATTATAATCTTCATGATCCGTAGTGTTCCTTTAGAATAATACATTTCTATCAGTATGCAGAACAGTAACATCAGGATCACCATTAAACGCGTGACGCCATCCGCAAGCCCATCGTCGCTCTGCCTTGACATAATTGTGGTTCAGGGACGATACGAACCCAATATGACCGAACACTAAATGTGAAGCGATGAGTAGACTCCTGCCACTACACTTGTCACAATGTTCAGGATAGACTCCACGCAGACAGTTCTGAATTTTAACGTCTGCAGGATCACTCGCGTTCCGATCAAGAAGTAAGGACACAACTTGAGGAACGACGTTTCGTCTGATGACCAATCCTGCGCCACCAGTAGCCAAGAACACTCCACAACCGTTATGTTCGGTTGCTAAAGAAATCACATCTCGAATCCAAATCCAAGCATTAGGACAGATCGGAAAGTCGTCTTCGTGAAGCAATATGTAGTCTGCGTCTTCACTGTTGGTGAAGGCAGTCATGAGCGAAGCTGCAAAGTTGTAGTTGAGCCTCAGGAAAGTTCCCGTATTTCCAGTCACAGTTGTGTTCAGAGATGAAATGGCTTCGTTTCCAGACAGGAAACTGATGGAAACATTTGGATTTGAGTAAGTGCCGTATAGAAGCCTGGTGGCATTGAAGACCAAATCCGTTTCTGGCTGCGTGTTGAAGGACAAGACGTAAATGTCAACTCGTCTCGATGGAAGCGTTCCTCCATTCGTTGAAATTTGCTCCAGTAGCGCTTCGATAGTTCTTATAAGATAAGTTGGGTTACCAGGACGAGGCACAGTTGAAATTGCAATTGCTAACGAAGCCCCTTTCCGACTGCTCCTGCCAATTTCTTCAAGGTTTGTCGAGTGTGCTGTAAGGAGAAGACAGATTGAGCTAATCAAAATCCATTTGTTAGACAGAAGCTTCTTGGTGTAGTTGTGGTGTGAATATCTGCTCAGTTTCAGGCGGACGACATTGTTATTCCTTGGAAATTGGAACTCTGGCTCCGAGACGGAACTATGGAAGAAGAAAGGAAGAAGAAACACAGCTACGATGAGCGTCAGAATGTTCGTCAGAGAATTTGGATAGTACACTCTGATTTCCAGAATATTTGTAAGTAGTACGATGGGAACTAGCAACCGTTTTCTGGACTTTAATTGCTGGAAATTGGAAGGAGGATTGTCAAATGTCCAAACATAGACTGGGATCAGTAGAACAGAGATTCCCGATGAACATTCATGGTACAAGTGACTAATGGCAACCAAATCCAAGTCAAAGAATCGTGTGTAATAATGGAACAGCAGCAAAGAAACTAGGAATCTTAATCCGTAGGTAACAATGACGAAGAGGCCGCAAAACTTCAAAGAGCTTCTCTTCGCATCCCGGAAGAACACCAGCCACAGAATTCCAATCCCGATTTGATGAAGTGTTAATAGCAGAATATTCGGAGCAAACAGTGGTGACAACAAAACGGGAAGAACGTCATGTCTTTTGAACAGGTTATGAGGTGAGGAACAGTAGTTTGGGAAGTACAGAACGGAATTCGGAATCGGTTTGGGAGTATTCAATCCACCATTCGGCCCGGGCTGCAGTGAATAGAGTAGTGTATAGATGAGGCAAACAAGAAACGCTGCTGTGATTCGGTTAGCGAACCTGAAATTATTGAAACTGTGTAAATCAGAGTTGTTCAAGTACTGGTTTTGAGATTGTAATTTTGAGGCTATAAGAGTATGACATTCGAAATTTGAACCCGGTCACTGGAGTTTGAAGGTTCTGGTTGTGACCTTTCAATTTCTAAGGAAATCGCAAATCGCAGTTTGAAGTAATTGTTCTCTAATTTCTTAGCGTACAGCAGGTGCGTGAATATGAAGAATGCTTACTCATATTTGAACCTGAATCGCAGAGCTGACGTTGCTTGATTGAGCTTGACCTTTGATAACATGTTTCTTAGCTTTGAAATTAACATACTTTCTGTGTGGTTTACTTATTTCAGAAGATAAAAACGAAAATATTACCAACCAGACTATTTGACTTGTTAGGTTTCTCCCGCCGTTGTGTATGTAGTAGTGTAGTGCAAGTAGCCGATTTTAGCTTAAAAACAGACCCAGAATTAGATAAGAAAACGTCGATTTGTTTATGTGCTTATTGTTTCCGTTGGTAACACAAGCTCATGCATAGCTTAGCTGGTATATCTGACTCTATGCTCAATTTTGGATACGATTCCAAAAATATGACTATTCTATACTGAGATAATTTTGCATTGTGGTTGGTAATAGGACAATTATTATACGGAAGTTGCAATGTTTTAAAATTAAATAATTCAAGTTTTATAGTATATACATATGTAGAAGATTTGTACTAAATATTAAAGTAAAAAAAGGATTGTGTTTAAATCTTCAGTATTATTTGTAATTGTAAGCACAGAATAATTGCCGCAGTGTAGCAGTTTTTTTTTCCAACGTTCTTTGAGTATATTTCTCCCGATCCGATATGCGCTACCGATCCCGACCGACCCGACTGCGAATTCCGATTTCCAATCTATATTGTACTCAAAATTCAAAATCAAAATCTTTTTACTGTTGTTAGTTCCACGTCGCTACATTATGCGCTCAGTGATGTAGTTTGTATTTCGGCTCGAACGCAACGTTATGTTCTTTACATAGTGGCAAGCAATTACCAGAAAATGGTTTCGAGAACGTTTCTTTTGCGCCAATAATTTCCTCGTCCGAACTCTGTCTGAACACAGAACCAATTTGCATGAGTTGAAGTTGAGACGTCATCTTGGAGAATCAATTATTATATAATATACAGTAATTACCGAACTCAGACGAGCTGTGCTTCTGCTTAGTAAATATGTGTCATCTGAGAAGGTAGCTTTTCTTTGCTTGGAAATATTCAAGCGGCTTTTATGGAAATAATGAAACTTGTTCGCTGATAAATAAGTAGTACTTCTACTGTAATTCTATTTCCGGAATACATACTCGATTCGACTTCAAGTAGGCAAAAGCTACTTGGGCAAGCAAAACAAATAATTTCGAAAAATGGACACTTGGGTGATTCGTATAAATTGTACTTCGCATGCTTATTTTTTGTCTTGCCATTTGGGCAAAATTACTCAAAATGTTATTATTTTCAGAACTCTATTAAAACGACGATCTGAAATGGTCGCAACAAGAACTGAACCACCATTGATTCACCTCTCGAACAATCATATATGTACTTCAGTAATGTATGTACATTTTGTGTTTAATAGGTTGACAATTAACCCATTACTACTACACCCTCATAATTTAGTGCAAATCTTCGTTTGACGATTAGTTTATTTGAGGGTGAGAAATACATACTACATACATAGTAAGCTACTCGTATATTTGATTATACTTAACACAACAGTTTTAATTGTAATGAGAATATTGCTGAAAAGTGAAAAAATAATTTACGTTTTTCCATTTTGAAAACGGCGTTTTCAGTCTGAATCTTTTATATGGCGCATTTTGCTTTTGTCATAAAAATTTGTACAGTACTACATAGTAATATCGATAAACGAGAACGAAAACCAGTTAGTTTCCTAAAATATTACCGTTATTAGCTGTTATTTATGTACAACAGATTCAAGCGTTGATATAAATTCCCGTTCGTTTATACGGTTATTCGTGCCTGTACACAGTGTGCACTGCTTTTGTCTTATGTGCATGTGCATGTACTTTCCATTTCTATAATGCCCAGCACACACACATACATCCTCGTGTTCTTTCACTTTTCTCATCATTCCAAATTCGGAGCTGGAGGGAGCTGGACGGGTTGAGGACCACCGTCTTCTTCGTCCCCAATCCCCCTTGTGGCACACACGGTGGTAAGTTTAATACTAATTATTTAAAGTACTATTCCTTAGGTATATTTTATTAATGCGCACACGCACAATTGAAGCATGCAGCAAAAAATAATGTCAGTTGCTATCAATGTTCATTCATTGTTCATCACCAGCCGTCAGCTGTTTACTCGTAACTCGACAATAATGCACACAGTTCCCGTTTCCCGTTCCCAGTTCTGTGTTTTACGTTTCTGTCACATTTCGTATTGATTTTAGTACGGTCAACGAAGCTTATGGCTTAAGGATTGTTTGCCATTAAGTTATAAGTTATATATTTATTAGGGTGATGTAGGATAACATGCTAGTACTTGCACGGACGCTACATACAAACATACACAACACAATACATTTAGAATGTTGTAATTTGAAATTGACTTTCTGAGTTTCTAATTAACAGAAAAATGAATGTATACCTACATCTATTTATATTTGAGTCAATATTTGAAAAATAAAGGCGTCCATGAATATTAAAAGCAAAATTAACAATTTTGTCGACACCGTTCGTCTCTTCTACATATTTTTTGAAACTTTGAAACAATTTTGTGGGCTAATTAAACTTTTCCTTTGATATAGGAAAACTTCTGACAGTGGTGGAGCATGGAAAGGGACGAAAACTTGTATCATCATAATACTCATACTCATACAGAATACGAGGTCAAGACTGAAATGAATTCCTAAGAAATCTTCAAGGGAGCTTGATTGAAATCTCTTAACTAAAAGCGTCTTCATCATCAATCATGAGCAACAGCTGTGCATCAAACCAGTATTTATCATCTATCTTCATCTGAATTTAGCTAATCTTTGTTTGACCACCTCTTCCGGAAGCTCTTAAGTCTTTGTATGTTTAAATGGGTACTTCGGCTGAAACATCGGCTGGAGGGGCTGAGGACAACTATTTGTACTTTCCTGTGGATACACATACGAAATCCAGTAAGTTTAGCCATTACTGTTAAAATTATTAAACCTGTATTTACCGCTAATGTCAAATGTACCTTGTATTGTGTGCGTTTATTCTAGGCCTGGCCAAGTTAGGAAAGACAATGATAAACCTAAATGATGAAGAAATCACGTTGATAAATGTTCGAGGTGAAGTTCATGCGATTCAGGAGAAGTGTCCGCACCAAGGTACGTACGTACAAGACACAGTTGTTGGTTCACTTTCATGTATCAGTGAGGAAGTTCAGTTATTCAAACAAAGCCGCAGAGGATTAATGGTCAATCGATACTCCTATATGCCACATCGGATCTTGTTTCTATTCAAAATGTTCTACTTTTGTTCCAAATGCAAACACAGTGCGAGGAAATACAAATAAGCCTGAGTTCTCAACGAGTGGGTACTTCTGTTCAAGTTGTGTGGTTCAGTATTTACTCAAATAAAGCACTTCCCATCCACCAGATCCAGCTGAATTTGTGTTGCCTAGATCTTCAGAGCTCCAAGGCTTTTATTCTAATTCGATCACAAGTTTGTAAAGTTTTGGGATTGGAATAAAATATTACAAATACAAGGATGAAGCGATGAATTAGGCGGAGAAGGTGAAGAATTTTATCCGGCGTGACGCTGAGTTAGGTTATGTTAAGTATTCTTGACACTAAATTGATTACTTGACCATATATGATTGTAATTTATTGGGTTCTAGGTGGACCACTTCATCTGGGTGAAATTGAAGATGTTCCTGACAAGGCCCTTTGTATCAAATGTCCTTGGCACTCCTGGCAGTTCAACCTCATCACTGGGGACTGCGTAGTTCCAGGCAATCGGCCAAGTAAGAAACTCCACATTTACCCAGTTCGTGTTGACGGTGAGAAAATAAGTATTGGATTCCAGCAGTTTGCCAAAAAAGTGTTCCGAACTTTAATCGTGGACAAGAAATGAATCTCTAGTCCAGCAGGTCAGAATACTTCCTCCAGCTCCAGTAATACTCCATTGCCAAAGAAAAATCAAAACCCACAATATTCCAAGTGTTTTTTTGTTTTTAATATGTAACCGAATTAGTCGACTCTTGGTTGTTTTATTCGAGTATATTTTCTCTGTTTATTTTTATAATATTGTCGCTAGTTCACAGGATTTATTCTTGTTTTGCGAATGAAAATAGACCTAACTCGTTTTGATGGATTTGTAGCGCGCACAGCGTGAGAGACATTTATAGACAAATGAAATTAGCTAATTAACTATGTATCTCATTTCTTGAATATTATTTATGCCGGTTTTTTAGGCCTATCGGTTTTACTGTCGAACACGACGCTGTGTGTAGAATGATATGTGAACCAGCGCAGGCGCTGCGTAGATTCCGTTTAAAATTGCGACCACCGTTGCTAGATTGACCAAAGTGTAAACCTAGGTAGTCGTTACTATTCGTATTTAAACATGTAATTAGGATGCTGCCTTGTAGTTTGCTTCGCAAACGAACCACCCTCTAGTTCTGCTTCGTGCACAATTAACGTCGGCCTCAACTGTCTGCCTCTATGTATTAGAAAACACTGCTGCCTCTCCGGTTTAGTAAAATTTGTAAGCAAGAATTTCACACGTTTAGCATCCTATGTATTGCTTCAGCTCGCGTATGAATATGAAGGCTCTTAGTGGTATATTGCAATACTAAATTAAGTTAGTAGTAAGTAGTAAATGTATAGCTAGGTGTTTAGAATTAATTGCACTTTATAAAGTAGGACGTTGTCGGAAGCTTTACGAAAATGGTAAACCAGAAGGCGTACTAAGTGAATAGGTTTAATTTGCTGTGTACAATACAGGATAGTTGAATTAAATGGACCAGTTAGTTGTATTCGATTAGTGGAAGGTAACGATCATCAGTCAATGGATATCCATAGACCGATCGGATTTGGTCTATCAAATGTGTGCGATGCGTTATGCGTTCGTAGTTCGGAGATCAAATGCATTTACATTGTCTTTGTTATCTTTAAATTCAATTTTACGAGTTGCTCACTTTTCGCTGATGATCGTAATCCTGCCTATACATAGTAATCGTGTATGTGTATTTGTTGTCAGTCCAAATTGTGCTATGCCAGTCATCGCGTCGTCAGTCGCTTGCTAAATAGTAAATACGCCAAGTCTTTTCAAAAAAGTATTTTCTGCCTATCGTCGGTTCCAGGTTTGGCTAAATTCGAAGATTTAAAATCATGTTATTTGTCATTAAAATTAGATTCGAATTCATTTGCCATTTTGTATAAATTCTCACGTACGTTTCGATTTGGATAAAGTCCATTACTTTATTTGAAATCCTGATTTTTTGCTGAACGAGTACCTAATATAATTCTCTGAAATACATGGGCCATCAATTTTACTTAAACATTTACCAGACTTGTTGCTTGATTTGACCAATGACTACGGATGTAACTTACTGATTTTGACTATTGGTCCTAAAACTCATCTTCTGATTTTTCCGAGCCCGGTCTGTGTATGGTGTGTGTGTGTATACAAAATTTTATGTAACAATAGTATGTAGTTAGTGTAGTAGTGTAGAAGCATTAACGCAAGCAACCTCCAAACACGCAAATTGTCTTTCTCACACGTCTCATGGAAGAAAACGTATGTCTTAGAAACCAATGTCAATTCATGTACTGTAACATTATATCTAATCTAATACAGTACAGAAATAGTCATGTATACAATTCAAATATCAGAAGACCGAATAAATCACAATGGATTGAAATCAAACGAGTCATTAATTGGTCTGCCTATAATTTGAACTTAATTTATACGTAGTGTTGAAGTGAAGCGCGCTGAACTTGGGTCAAACACTAGTACATAAGATGGCATTATGAGGAACAAATTATCAGCCCTCTTCATTCCGATTAATTATTTATTAGGATTTTAAATTCTAATATGTAAATGTGAAGGATGGATGAATTTTATGCCACTGGAGCTATCAAATTGTTACCTGAGATGTGAAAGCTTGTACTTCCGCTGGAGGTCTGCTTTTCAAGGTCGTAATCCGGAAACTCCAGGTCAACGGGCCAAACATGTCTATATTGGTTGCGTCTTTCGATCCAAAAACCATGGGCTTAAGGAGGTACTATGATTTAAATTTGTTACCATGCGCATTCACGCTAGAACATGGTGAAAAACATGCTCGATTAAGCCAACAACAACTTGTTCTGGAACGGGCGATAATTGTCGTGTTAATCAAGGTTCATTTTATGGATTTTTTTTTATTGACGTTTACATGTTCCGCGTAAGTAAACTTGGACCATGGCCGACCAGAACAACAGTACTGTCGACGCCTACGCCTGGAAGGAAAACCTAGGTTATATATATATACATATACATACTTAGAGATACATATATAGATTATATTTATCGCTTAGTAATTAGAGTATGACGGTTGAAGGGTACATTTAGGTAACGTTGATCACATTCAGTTTCCAGATTTCACGAAGTATGTAGGAGGATATCCTATAATCTACATCATAAATATTAAGAGTTAAGCCTGTACAAGTGTTCTGTTGTTTTTGTTTGTGTATGGGATCATTATCATTAGTCACAGGATACATCTCTAAAAATGTGTGCATGGATTTCATTCTGCCACAAGTTCTTCTTTGTTCTACCTTCACTTCATACAATGCGTGAACTCAGCTGTGTATGTGTAAGCTCTTCTCATTAGTGAGGAAAACAGGGTATAGACAGACAAGGGCTTTAGTTTTCTAATTAAAACTTAGTTCCACTCCCTAATTAACTTAAGCTAATTACCGAATTGCTATAGGGGCATATACATATGTAGCGTACACACACGGGCAAGCCTACAGAAATGCTATTAAATAAGAAAGAATTGTCCGTATAACCTCCTTCTCGGAAAATACATTTTAGTATGCAGTACAAAGGGTAGTGGGTGCGAGAATTGTTCAATTTTTGAAACATTGTAAAGCGAATCAACAATCCCAGCCTAAGGCAATTGCAATTTTTCCAGGGTTTTTGTATGCGAAAATTGAAATTACGTTGCCATCAAAAAATTAAACAAGCGTTGACATTAAACTGGATTACCTTTGGTGGGAACTTCTAAATGTTAATAAAAAATAATAATAAATCGCTATTAAACCGTCATCATCACGTTGTATTAATTTTTCCATTAATTTTCAAAAATAAGAAAATAAGTCTAAATATTTTTAAAGAAACTTAATTACATTGGGCTTTTAGCTTGCTGACTTATGCAAAAGAATTTCTCGAAAATGTCCCAATTATCGTACCCACCACCCAGTACTTCCATGAAGTAACGATATATACATACAAAGCGGCTCAACTCATACTGAGCTGTCCAAGTTCCATTACCATTAGCTGCAAGTGGACGCATACGCCAGACAGCAGGTTGTCTACTCAAATTTCCTCGTGAAAATCAACTTTTTGACCATTATTTTTGCTGAAG
Source organism: Ceratophysella granulata (assembly GCA_034694905.1). NCBI lineage: Eukaryota > Metazoa > Arthropoda > Collembola > Poduromorpha > Hypogastruridae > Ceratophysella > Ceratophysella granulata. The sequence goes on along the minus strand of JAQFYU010000705.1, from coordinate 4,352 downwards.
AGCTTATGTAGCAAATTCCCATCTGATATTCGATCAATGCGAAACAATTGTTTCTGACCTTATCCAGGATTAGGTCACATTGCCACCTAATTCCTATTTTTTGATCATCTATCGTATATAATATAACATCAGCCTGAGGTGTTCTTGAAAAGTTTTGGCATTTGAGAACCAACAGTTTTCGAATAAATTGTCCATATTCAGAATTAGATTTTCATTGAAATACTTGCATCAATTTTTGAATTCCTTTCGGATACGATGTTTGAGTAATGCATGCATTCAAATATTCAAAATCATATTAAAGTTCGTAGAAATCAAGGTAAAAAATCAAGGAATTTTATCATAATCAAGATCGCTAAATTAAAATCATTTTAGAGCTCAACATCCAGGATTTTAAAATTACTAATTTTCACAATTATATCCCTAGGTTTATTCTAAATATACACCTACTCTACTTTGCACCGTAATTCTTGACAGGAGCAAAAATACTATGACGGAAATAGATTGACAATTAATTCTTACCCAACTAAATAGGATTATACCCGACATCTTCCAGGTTTTCTTACCTAAAATTGACCACAGTATTCATACCCTCACAAATCCTCGTTTAAAATAGAAATCACTTTAAAAAAAACTCGGAAATGTGCATTTGTGGAAAACAACTAAATCAGAAAAATAATGAAATACAAATAGTAATTTCCCAAGTAGGAAGATTATGTATGTCGTCAGAAACGGAAGAAATGAAAATGATCCAAAATACTTGTTGAGTTTGGGATTTGAGATTCCAGGGAGATCCAGAAGTGTTGTAAATATTTTATACTAATTCATTTCGAATTTCCGAATACACAGACTACAAATGTGTACAACTGAGACCATGTCCAGCGGTGATAGACTAAAGAAGACTCACGAAATGACACTTTCGAAATGACTCATGAAATTGCCACTTTTTTGTCCCTTTAAACAAACGTTGGCACGTGCTGAGTGCTGTGCGGATGGTCCATTCCACAAAGTGTAAAGACCCTATTGTTTGTTATCAATCAAATCTTTGTAGGAAGGAGATTTTCTCAATCCTGATGTGGCAGACCCAATCCGTTTCCAGTAGTACATACAGATCCCAGCAAATCCCATCCGAGCCAGAATCATTATCAGCACCTATCAACATTAAATGCTTAGAAACATGTAAACACAAAAACATATATAAAAAGAATAAATATATTTCCAAAAATTTATATTGCATTTATAGAACTTAAGCAGCTACACAAATTATTAAAATCATAAATAGAAAATTACTTCTAAAACATGAATTCAATTTTTAAACCGATTCGGAGTTCGATTGACAAAACTTCAACCTTGATGATACGATCAAGTGAAAATTGAATCCAAATGAGATTTTTTTAAAAATAGAAAAATGTAGACAAAATCCATATGAATTTTTTTTTAAATTAACAAAAATGATTTATTGATAAATAAATTGGCAAAAATGTAATTTGTTCAACATACAACATTAAATAGCATTTAAGCGGAAGAACGACTTAAGAAAGTGAAAGAATGTTAAAATCGTAACTGAACAGAATAGAATAGTACAATTTATTGTGATACGAGTTCATTAATTCTTTCACGATTCTCGATAATCATGGTTGTCGGCTTAAAAAACTGCTTTTGAAATCGAAATGAAGCAAGCATCAACTCACGTTCAACAGTGATGGAAAGTGAAATTGGTAAAAGCCGAATAAAGCGATTAAAAATTGGTAACATACATGTTAGATATTTTATCGCCAAAATAAACATCAGGGAGATTAGCAAATAATTTCTGCCAATTTCGTTTTTGGAAATGGGACGGAATGTCAGAAAATAGCATTAGTCGAATTTATACAAGCTAGGCGAGATTTGAAACCGCTAATACTTAATGCCTTGTAGGTGTATGCCATAAACACAGATCATATTTTGCCATTAATACAGCGAGAACAATAGGTACAGAATACAACAAGTTGTTGCCACATATTGAAAATTGAAATTCTGCAAATGCAAATGGAAGATGAAAGGAACCTTCAGTTGCAAGAGGTAATCGCAAACTGCATTTTTTTATGCCTACCGCTTCTAGAATTTCACTACGTGGCATTTCTTTGAAAGTGTTAGATTAGCATCATGTCATGATTCATGATGCGGGATCCCGAGGTTGAGGAGACTCGGGCTTGGTTTCAAAGAAAAGAATGGGACTACGGGTGAAAAAGTTTTCCAATTGTGATTTAGTCAATTTAGCCTGGAACCATTTGGGATGCCCTACACAGAGGGCCACTTTGAAGAATGACATTTCCAAACTTGGGAAAAGGTCACAAGTGCAAATAGTACTCAACTCTATTTGAAACTCTTTCAAATTCAAGTTTGTATAGTTATGCGTGCAACGGGCATGGAATTCACAATGACCATTTTATAATATGCAGGGTGGGCGGGGGAACAGTTGACCCATCTTTTTAAACTTTCTTTGGTCTAAAGTAAATAGTAGCATGGAAAGTAACCTTATATCTGATTGGAGAAACTTTCAAATTTTCTCGGATTTTCTTAAATAATTTTGAATTCTCGATGGTACAATGTCAGGGCCTGTTCGTTCATGTCAACAACAACATAATGTCGATGACATTAAATTGGTCAAAAAAAAAACTAGAAGGAAAATCAATTTTCATTCCATCGGTTAAGATTCTCAATATATTGACATTGAATAACATCAATTTCCTGCGCATTTTTGATTCATCCTGTAGAATTTTACAAAATTCGAAAAATACTTGTACTCTCCATGAATATTTCCATTTTCTGTTCAAAAATTCCGTAAATAAGCCACATCCAGTTCTATGACGCCTTAAACTCTAACGACGCCTCCATATTTTGCTTTCTAATTTTGCAATGGTTGCTGGTTTGGAACCCTGCGAACTTTAATTATTTCCATTATTCTTTTATGTTTTATTTTCAGTCAAAAGATGAATGTGTTAACCAAACCTAACCTAATGTAACCTGAATTACATCATACACTAAGACAACAATGAAAATCGTAATTGAGCACGTTAATGGCGATGGAGGTGACACTTGGGTTGAAGGCTTGGAGGCAACGCTGGAGGCAGCATAGCATAGTTTTTTTAAAATTAAAACCTAAAAGTTTAAAATAAACCCAACCACGGAGTTGCTTTACAGTTTTCATTTTTGTAGAGAAATAGAGAACCCGTTTTGGCATCAATCGTACTTGTATCCTAGGGAAGACGAGCAGAGAGTAAATGTAATGGTTCATCCCATTGGGATCACAAAAAATACCACAGAAATTCACCAAAATCCTAGACCCATGAACAAAAACTCCCGTTCCCCAACTTTGGATCTTCTTTCTCTAACAACAAAAAAAACTGGGAGATCGTAAAAGCAAAGCGAAAGCTCCGTTTTCTTCACTCAACAAAAATCTGGTTTAGGTCCCATTTTCTATTCTTCTCCGCTTTCTTTAGTAGTTTCATGCACTCGGATTTCTCCTCCAAGCCTGATGTCTTTCAATTTATATACGTACCATTATTCGTATATATTCAGGGGAAATGCTCGTAATCCTACTTTTGTAGTTTTGGATATTTATCTTACACCTTAGACTCTTTTTTTTCCAATTCTAGGCAATTCCTCTTCAGAAGTGTTCCACACAATTGAAACCATTTATTTCAAACTTTAACAGAGATATTTCTCTCAACAGTCTAAATTATAAAAGTTTTCCTGGTTCGGTTTGCATGGCTGAAATCAGTTTCGCTAGAACGTTGATGATTTGGTGGAAAGTGCAAGGTAAGAGTAGAACAAAATGCAACGAGTCGTGAACAACGATTTTAACATACAGTAGCACTATTAGAATACAACTTTTTAGCGAGCATCCTGCAGCATAGATTTGGCTTATGCAAAACTTTGAGACAATATATGCAGATGCGCATGTAGCCCCAAAGAGTTCTAACTTGTGTTGAAACACTCTCCAGTCTGAAAGACCTGGAACGCTAAGCATTATAAATTAAATTTTAACTGAAACGAAAACCGGTAGAAGAAATGATCATTTCTATAAAATTTCGTCAACTTTAAAATGATTTTTTAATTATTTTAAGAAAAAAATTCAAGATCTAGCAAATGCACTGACAAGAGCGAATGAAAAAATTCATCGGCAAAAATTTAAGAGTAGCGAAACATGCATGTAAACCAAATAGCTGTATAGGTTAGAGAACGGGCTTATGGCTTTTTGTGAAGCTCAAAAAGTGCTTCTGCGAGGAGCAAGGTTTCCAGTCACTATTTCATTTTTTAGTTGAAAGATAAGATGAGCTATACGGTATAGCAGAGCTGTTGGAAGGCGGAGC
>JAQFYU010000704.1:0-19386 GCA_034694905.1 Ceratophysella granulata | reverse complement strand
GTTTGATATAATGTAGTGTGTAAGTGTAGCATATAAAGAAATAGCTATTAGAACTTTTAAAACTTCTAAATAAATGTAAAGTCTGTCCAACTTTTTTTTTAAATGTTGATAAACATTTGGCTTAATTTTATAATTTGCAAACTGGACTTCAATTCCATGCCGATGAGCAATAATATAGATGCTGTTAGAACAGGATTATTGTGGAGGAATTCGACAATTTTATTAGGTACCACTCAAACATTGACTAAATTAAAAAGTGAATCGAAGTAATAGATGATGCAGTGATTCAGCAATCACGTAACATGGACACCGAAGCATTACAACATTACAAGGATCAGCAATCGACAGAGCCACTGGAAACCAGGATGATATCACCTGGTTACAATTGAATAGTATTCAAATTAGTTGGGGAGATGTGATTCAGTGCAAAGTAGAGCACAGTACAATACAGTGTATATTAATCACTATTTTGTCTTCATCACGATCTTCTTCGAAATCTCAATAGTGGCTGAGTGTTGAATCATTGTCATTACCGTTATCGACGCTGCTGCTTTCATCATCGTCTCCATCACTCTCGAGTAAATCTCTCAGACCGGATGAGATTTCCAGCGGGTCCTACACAATGAACACAGAATTAAAATTCAAACATAATAAGCAGGTGGAAATTGCTTAACAAAAACAAGAAAATCCGGTCGGAATCAGATCTTTGGTAGCTGAATTAAATTAACTAAATATATATCTTTAACGAGTTTATCCATGAGTTTATCCTGAAATACACGTTAATGTACCTTAATCATCTCAGAGAATGAATAGTCCGGAAGGTTAATGGAGTCAACGCTGTGTTGAACGCATTTGGCGAACTTGGTCAGCATCTTCTTCACTTGATTTTCCTGGAGAGGGATGAGATGCTTGACCTGGATAGCTCCGTACTTGAGAAGTCGTGCATCTGGGTTTCGATTCAACCAGGCGGAATTGATTTTGAAATCAAAGAATTCTTCAGATTTCTTCAAATGATCAATCTCAAACTGTGGGACTCTTGGAGTGTATAAAGTCAAACATTCTGACAAGGATCTACGGCATGAAGGAGCTTGTCCAGTAGCTTCACACACAATTAACGCATCAGCGATCTGGAGAAATAAGTACTACATATTAGCATACACATCACACGAATAAGAATTAAAGGATTTTAAATTCTTCAATATATAAAGCAGCGTACTTGTGTATCAAAAACATTCACCATTTGAATGTTATGAACGTGAAGCAAGTAGTCAGCAGCAGGTCGACAGTCGTGCATGATTTTCATAAGTCGATCATTTGAAAAAATTCGGCGGTTCAGAATTTCCCAGAGGCGATTCGTTCGGACGGACAATGCGGCAATGTCCAATGGGATGAGCGTTTTACCAGCGGCTAAAATAATCCACGTAACCAATCCATGCCTTCCAACATTTTCGCCACAAAATGCCACTCCGACCATGTCCACTTCTCGGAGAAGTTGTGCCTAATTGAGGTATTGAAATTCTACGTCAAATACTGCGATCTGCGATGCATACATAATTGCAACCCAAAATTTTCTTATTCGTACCACAGCTTTAAGCTCAACATCATCAGTCACTTTGAATGTGCTAAACATAATTTCAACTGGTGCATCAGGGTCCCATTTGTCATTGAAGCGTTTTGGAGTGTCTGAAAAAGAAAGACGACAGTAGCAGCTAGAAAACTCGCGGTCAATTTCTGGTAGTGATTGATTGCATGTGTGGCCTACAACTCGCTTTATTTAAAATGGTTGAAATAGGAATGTTTAACTATATAATTTAAACGAAGTATCGTGCATTTGTTGGCCACGAAGTTGGAAATGCAGTGTGTGGCTAACGAGTTGATTCTTATTATTTTTGGAAGGCCACATGTTGAGGTGGGTGTTAATTGCGTGTGTGGCCTACTGACAGTATTTGAATGGAATTCATGCACTATCCCACGTTTCTTTCGTTCCGTTCGTCAGTATTTATTCCATCGTAGATCTAATTGTTTATTTTTTTTGAAAATTAGACAAGTCCATCTAACCTAGTAGTGTATGAATTCAGTTCAAATGTGAAATTCTTGTTGGTAGGCCGCACACGCCACCAGCGCGAATACAAGTTATGTGGCCTTTCAAAAACGTGAAAAAAACTGGTAGGCTTCACACTGCACTACAAAGTTTGTAGCCCACGCCCACCCGACGCAACGGTAGGTCACACATGCAATCACTGTCAAATTACTCATAGCCTACGCTGCATGCTGTTTTACGCGTACTTACCTTTTGGCGGCGGTTTGGAGAGATTCTGCTTCTTGATCTTGTCATATTTTAATGGAGGTCGTATCATGCGCACTGTAAGAAAATTGTTTGTTCAATTTAGATGATTCTGTGATACGTGGCATACTTCAGACCATGTGCTTGCATACCATCGTCTAAGTCACCAATTGTGAAGCGGAGCAGTGCAGGAATTTGCTGACTGTTCAACTCCCGAGCGTGGAAGAGCTGAAGAGAATCAGTGAGAGTAATCTTGGACCCGTCCCTTAATTTCAGTCGAAGGATGCCTTCATATGTTAGATTTCCATATTTGACGTGAACTAGAGATTGCGGAGGGATTCTTGCTAAAATACTAAGAATTTCCGTAGGAAATCTATTGACTTTTAATTTATGAATTGGAGAAATTACGTTTCGCAAGTTTTGCCGAAGTTGTATTCCTTGCATTTTGATTTGATATTAAAAACTGGACTCGTATTATTTCAATTTTTCGGAAGGTAAATTAAGTAGTTTCACTAGAAGTATCAACTAGACTACACGATACACGTTAAATACGAATGGACAAAAAATTAAATTGAAGTAAGTGGTGGGAATGTTTTCAGTCCTCCTTCTGAAGCTTGTCGAAACCAGGAATGGCCTCTGTGTTGAAGTAGGCACGGTAGATGAAGTTCCCGAGTGCAACGTGAAGAATAATTACAGCAGCGAATGCACTGTACAGGTTGGAGTACATCGATTCCAATGCGAAGATGGCTGAAATTTAAGAGAAAAATATACGTCAGACCGATGGATCAGAAATAACGACCGGGTTAATGTACCCATATTCTAGAGACATTAAACTCATTACTTAAATATTATTGTATACAATAATTCTTACTAATTCCTACTTGGTATTAGATTTTTGGATGGTACAGTCGTATGCAAGCTTTTTTTTATCCACTTCGCAGAATACTTAACGTTGCACTAATATTGAACTTTAATCAAACATCAAACCCTGCTACTTGTTAGGAACTCAATTTTGTCTGCAGAACGTGTTCATGTCAGATCCTGGCTACACAATCCACAAGATTGATTTTAATGTAAACAAGACATTAAATACGAAATACGAATACGAGTCGTATCGTAAATTGGTGAAAAGTGCAGAGTCAGTTCAATTCTCTGGCTCATGTCTGCAGTTAATTTGCACATGTGTACAGATATTTGTCCCCAAGAAAATTAAACTCTGTCGTCAGTTTGCTATTGTGCAAGCTCACATCTTCAAACACTGCTGCTCACGACGCGCACTTGCATTGCATCCCATTCAGAAACACTGGGATTGGCTGGAACAATTCGAACAATTCGGTAGTTGGTGATGCACCAAGATTATTGCGAACTTAATCCACTATATGCCAAATGAGACTTGAGACTCTGCTTCGGAAGAATCTTCCTAAATCTACTTACATTTAATTCGCAGAATACTCGGTTTCTAATAAATCAAAGAAAGCTATCTTTCATCTTGCTTCAAAGAATAGCAGGTATTCAAAACATCCTACCCGACGAGCCGAACTGTGCTATATTACTATGAAAGGTTAAAAACGAAATATACAATCCAATATATTTACCAAAACGTCTAAGCCGCAGATGCAGACTTAGATGAATATTCACATAATTAATTAGAGTCTTATGCGGACATTAGTGTCATTATTCAAAATATTGATTTTTCTTTTTATCCCTATTTAGTTAATGCTGAATATTTTCACCTTTTTAATTCAGGTTTACATTAAAATAGAGCATTGCCATTGCCAGTTCGGATAAGCGAATTTCCAAAGTTCCAGACGTGCGCTTAACTTCCGCATGTTGGCATAAAAATTGTTAATATGGTTTTCGGTTTTCCCAATCTATCAATCGATAGGAATAGGCAGAATGTGCTTCCAGTACGTCCAGGATCAAAAATTGGCAATTTGTTTGTGTGTTTCAAACCGAAATTACAATTAAGCGTGTAAATGCAGATTGAATTTCAAAAGCTGTACAGTACATCGTTTTTATTCTTTTATAAATTTCTTGCGACTAATCAAACTTTGATGCAAGTTAGGCTAAACTTTGTCAATACGATTCCGCAATTTCATATTGTTATCTATTGTTCGATAAAAGCTTCCTGAGGTACTCACGGGCGCTATTTACTTGCTTGAAATTATCCTGATGATCTACTTCAGTGTCGATTTGTTGATATTAATAAATCGTTAAATATTGAAAGCTATTTTCATTAAATCTTTTACCAAACTCCCATGTCCAAAATGGCTACAAGCTACAAGTTTCGGATAAGAAATTGAACCATACCATTCGAGATCCCTGAGCTGCACTGTATTTACTGGAGCAATTAACCACAAAAAAGTTACAGAACTATGCACACTTTCGGTACTAAGCATAAGCACTAATGTGAATCTGAAATCGAGAAGACGCCACAACACGAAGTATACTAATGAAAATGAAGCCAACAAAAGAGTTTGTGACCATGAACTTCTGTGTCAATTTTGGAACTGAAGTAATCAGGAATTAGTCTTAATTGAGACTTGAAAACAAAAGTGCCAAGTTAGTCCACTTAACTTACCATCAAAGACGTAGAGCTTCAGAAGGAAGAATGTGACGATGGGTGAGAGAATGATGAAGAGACAATGGACAAGGACTGACTTGAACATCTCGCCCTCACTCATTGCTGAGGGCTTCACTTTGGGAACCTGCTCAAATCAACAACATTGAAAACATACATGAAGTGTTAACTCAAAGGAGGATAAACAATAAGTTGACAGCAGTAGTGTACCATGCTACATGCTAAGAAAGCACTTTTTTTTCAACTGCAGGAATAATGGCAAATTCAAATCAGGTTATCCTTTATTAAGGGTGAACCACTTTTTCTGATTTTTGTCACAATTAGCTAAATTAGTTTGTATTCGTAATTTACGAACCTACAATAGTAACGTGAACGTGGATTCCCTGTCATTCAATTTCATGTAGGTTCTACAAAGATACTGCTCGACATTTAACGACGCGAGACGCAGCTTATGAAAGTCACTCATTCGTATCTGTGTTAAGGGCGTTCACTATTTTGATGGAATATACGGCGGGAAGGCCTAATGAAAGAACAGGACTCAAATGCATCTTAAACTAATGAGGTTGAAAACGGGTTATTATCAAATCAAATTAACAAGTGTTGAATTTTTGTTTGCGTAACCTTAATAACAAGTATTCAATTAAATATGCGCATTGATTAAACGGAATACAGAAGCTTTCCTTCACTTACGAAAAAAATAAAAATCAGATTTGATTACTTATTATATCTGAACAACAAATAAATACGAATGAATGCTTCATGTCAAACTAATTGGATAAAGATTATTGTTTTGTCCTGTTAAGTTTGCCATTTAATATTTGTGACGCAGGTGTGTGGTATGGTACGTGGTATGTACTGTTTTCTTTAAAAATCTGCGTCGTGCCGATGCTGCATGCTATGTATTCTGTGTGTTAGGCCGAGCCCGAAAACGACAATAGCCGGAAATATTATACTTACTGGAAAATTTGTACGACCGTCAAGCTAGAGTTTCAACTTAATTGTTTTCTTATTCAAGGTTGTGTGTTTAGTGCAAGTTAGGTTAGGTTTTAATGGATATATAAATATTCCAAGGTTTTGGGGAAGTTTTCGGGCATTGGTCGTTTTCGGGATATTTTGGTTCAAGCATATACACCCAATCGGTCATTTATATTATACATATATGTATATGGTAATGGTATATGGTGATGCCAATGAAATTCAGAATGAAATTAAGAATTAATACACTACAATCAGCCTACATTAATTAAAGCGACGAATTCAATTTGACACACGTTAAATTCGCTAAATACTAAAATATCAAAATTATATCCTGCAGGTGAAATTCGAAAGCTTTGACGTGATTTTGACGACAGCATGTTCTGTAAAACAAGAAATCCCATTTTATTTTTTGAATAGAATGGAATACGGTAGAAGTAAGCGACACATGTTGAAGAAGTTCTATAGACCTAAATAGATATATTGTAACAGACCAGTATTCTAGAACAATTGCAACTTGGGACCTACAGGAAGATTGATGAATCACTCACAGTCTAAATCGTCCATGTCACACTTTTTGCCCACACCCTTGAACCTTTTCTCCTTCTTCAACAATTTGGCGTCCTTCTCCAAATCTGCAATTTCTTCTTTCGTAAGCGCATTGCTCTTCTTCCTTTTGGCCACCTTCTTGACTTGCTTCTTCTGTCGTTTTTCTTTAGAAATTGACCAGGATTCTCCAGAAATGAATGGTTTCTTGGCTCCAGCTGCATCAGGCCACTTCCCAGTTTCTTGAAACACTTGCAACTTTCGCTTCCTTGAACTCTCTCTCTGTTTGTCCTTGTAGGGTAGCGAGTTGAGCTCGATGTCAACTTCTTCAAACGAAATCCTTGGTATAGGTAATTCGGACATTTTTGGAAACTTGAGTAGACCGAATGAGAGTGCAACTTTTCCCCAATCCAAGTTCCTCGGTTGTAGGATCAGACTGCACTCGTATTTAGAGTATGCCTTATAGTACGAGACAAATGCCCTCATTGCTTTGTCAAACACGGCTCTGTCCTTTAGCTGGAAGTCACGGACTTTCTTGAGCACAGTTGAACTCGTCTCCAATGGGACAGCGTATTCGGCCAAGTTCATTCTGGTCAGTTGAACCTTCTGACTCCCTTCAATGTAGTCCACGTACTCTTCTTCTGAGGGCTGAAGAAACAGCAGCGCTTTGCCCTCATTCCCATTTCTGGCAGTACGTCCAGCTCGATGAATAAATGCTGCTGGATTTGAAGGTGGGTCATACTGAAGAACCCAATGGATCCGTCGTGTGATGTCAATTCCTCGAGCCATTACGTCTGTGCAGCACATAATTCCAGTGGCAAGATCTTGAAAGTTCTCGAATTTTGAAATACGAACCTTTTCCTTCATCTTTCCATGAATGGAATTAATCTTCCGAGTACTGAAGAGTCTTTGAAGAAGGTAGGCGAAGTATTCAACACAGGCACAGGTGGAAAAGAAAATTAGGATCTTGCTATTCTCTTCACGGCGAACAAAGTCGAGCAGTGTTTTGAATTTGGCTTCTGGTTCTACAATACTGTAGAAGTTCTCTAGTGTGTCTGGTACTCGGCTCTTGACATCGTTGTCACTGACGACCACAGACACGGGATTTCTTAGACCTGCTCGGACGAGCTTGAGGACTTCTGTGGTTTGAGTTGCTGAAAAGAGACCTGTTCTGCGTTGTTTTGGAAGAAGTCGAAGAATTGTGTTGAGTGACTGCTCGAATCCCAAATTGAGAAGACAATCTGCTTCGTCCAGAATAAGCACTTCAAGATGTTTGACTGCATTCACAATACGAGAGTCCGTGCGATGAAGGAGAATGTCTTCGAGCCTTCCAGGCGTTGCTATTACAATATTTGCACCATTTTGCTGATAAGTGTCGATGTCAGTTCGAATGGGAGTTCCGCCAATTAGGAGCAGGGTTTTCAATGCGGGAATACGTTGAATGAGTTGTGATAGAACTTCGTTGATTTGCATGGCAAGTTCACGAGTGGGGGCAATGACAATGGCACCGATTTCATGTTTCTCCCATTTCTCCGTTCGTCTAAGAAGAATCTGAAGTGTGGGAACCAAGAAGGCAAGTGTTTTTCCGCTCCCTGTTACTGCCTCCGCCGCCACATCTTTGTAGTTTAATATCAAGGGAATACAAGCAGCTTGGACCGGGGTCATTTCTCGAAACCCTAAATCCTTTACAGCCTTCAGTAGCTCTGGTTTCAACTGACGAGATAGCGCAGTCCACTGCTTGTCCATTGAGGCCTAACAGAAAGTAGAAAAAGATCAGAAACGTTGAGCGTAAAAATTAAAGTGACATTCACACTTCAAGCAAAAGTAATTTTAGTTTAACCCAGAAATAGCAGTCAATTGCGCAGAAGGAGAGAGACCCCGGCCAAGCTGTTAGCGCAATTTGTATATTCCCTCGAGTTTCTAAACCTGCAAACATTCCTGTGTTCATGAAACATGGCACCCATCGAAATAGATAAATATGGTACTTGTACATATTTCAAGTTAACAAGTGACAGCATATTCCATATTAGGACTTGAAATCCTTTCAATATGTATCTGCATTGGCAAAGCAAATGGGTTTTACCTATAAATACAAACGACTTCAACTGCACATGAAGCGAAGAAGCACAGTACAAATCACAAATAAGTTGTAATAAGTACATTAACATACACCCATACACAAGTTTATATTTAGACCATTACAGACGACTAAAATGAAAGTCAAATTTACGCAAAAGCACTATGTAGTCACTTATGATTCATGGCATACGTGTATGAAGGAAACTTAGTTCCCAATTATATTAACCCAATTGAATCACTTGAAACAGACAACTACAAACTACAACTACATGGGCATCATAGTATATATGAAAATAGTGGCGAGATGAACTACCATTCATTGTATTCATATTGTGTATTGACAGATGGTCAATGGTAGCTCAGCTCAGCCCAGAATCGGATGGATTTCAATCACGAATCACGAATCGCAATATACACAAGATACATATATGACACATTATATTAGACATGGTATGGTGCATGGTTCATGGTTTGGCTTTCGGCTTTGAGCTTAGTGTTGTAGATATTAAAAAGCGAAGTAAGTAGGTCGGTTCTACGGTGACCAAGTTTTTAACATGACATGACCTATGACCTGAACTAAGAGCAAAACAGAAAACTTTTTCAAACAAAAGTTGCTTATCTCGATGAGTACAACAACTTTTGTTAGGGTCATTTTGTCGTAAAGGTCAAAGGTCACAAGGTTCTCTACCAGCCTACTGGAAAGTCTTTTCAAAAAAAGTCAAAAAAGACTGGAAAAAGACTTGGATCTTTGGTCCAATCCACCTGAGCTACATAATGGGTGCGTGCACGTGTTAAATTCACTATGATGTATAACAACACAAGCTGATCATTAGTCACGTTGTATGTATAAAGTTACTCACGTTTGGTTTAGTAGATGTTGGGATCATGATTCCAAATTCGCAGATGACGACGGTGGTTGAAGGCGTGAAAAGTTAAGATCCTGTCATTCACGGTTGCTCGATTTATGTGAAGCTACGTGCTCCTCGATCCTCTCCAATCGGACAATAACTACAGCTACTAATTTATAACCTACTTCAGTTAACGTACTTTACTGAAAGAACGAATTGATGACGATTAAAGATGAAAGATGATGGATTTAAAATTTGAACACGCTCGCTCGTCAGCTATTGGAGAATCATAAAGTGGCGCCTCAGTGAGCCCAAAGTTTCCTGTTGTGCTGGGAAATGTGAGATATGTGAGTAATCTTGTAACCTCTTCTGCTCAGCCTCAGCTCAGCCAGCATAGCACTCTGTACTTTCCATTAGGCATATTATTGGGAAAAAAAGGTATATCGTATTTAATTTTCTGTACGAAACTGTTAGAGTTTACGCTGATTAAAATGTTCACGATTCGGTAATTTCGTATTATTGCTCCGAACAGCGTATTGTAGTAGGTCGGATTTAAATATCTCAAGCTACATAATGTGGAGAAGTCTGCCTAGCATATCGAACGGACTCAATTTTTATTCGTACACGCACATTCAGGCCATGCATGCCAAAACATCGGAACAGGCCTACAGGATAATAATTATACGACCGCTATCATATTTAGCTTTTAGCTTTTCCCAATTCTCAATTTGTTTAAAGTTTGAATTAAATCGTTGAATTGAATAGAATATCGATTTGATGCACCGGCTAGGCCCTAGGTTTCTGCTGATTAATAGTTTGTAGTTAGGCAGGCAGGATGTTTTATATTAATTTCAAATTCATAGCTTATCAAAAATTATCATTATGAATTTTGACTTCAGATGCAATGCAATGCAACCCACAATTTCCACAATCTTGGTTTGAAAGCCGGAGTGTCAAAAGCGGCAGTTCGGTCGAATTAGAGGATGAGGAATCCTGAATCCTGAATGTATTTGAGCGGCGGATGATCAGAGGACATCATTGATATTCTTCGTCCATCGTAGAAAATACAAGACAATCCCAAATCCCAGTCATGTCATGTATGCATCCTTCTTCGTAATCTGGCCCAAATCCGTTGATTTTAATAAAACTGACTTGAAGATCCTGCAAAGTCTGGTCTGGCCAGTGTTCTCACTTCTTATCACGCTAACTAATAGACGAGCTGGGTGTGTAGGATTTGAAGTAAACAGGGCCCATGAATCCTTATTTACCAAACAAACGAGGACCATTACATAGGGATAAGAATGAAGTACCTCGTTCGTTTGAAGAAATATCATTAGGATTTGACGCATGCACGAATAATTCTACATAGAGCCAAGAGGAAAGGTGAGTTCAGGTGTTTTACACAGGGTACATACAAGTACCTACCTGCCCGTCGTCCTTTCTTGAGGTGTGTACCCCTTGTCCCTTCAAAATCACAAAATCAACTCAACAATTCTTTCATCTCCTCAGCTTCAGCCATCAGCCACACAGTTTATGTCCTTGCTCAAAAGAGAATTCGAGATTATTGTTTATGTTAAGGAAACCATGTCCAGTTGAATCGAAATTGTTAAGGATAATGATAATGTATCGGAATTCCCCACGATTTGACCCTTTATTCAGTTAAATCAAGCTGTCGTCTGTATTTTGAAGTCTATGTGATATGTGATGTGTATTGTATTAGCAATTACCACCCCAATAATAAGCCATTTTTGTTCGAGTGTTTAGATGAAAAAAAATTAACTTATATATAATTTTTTGACTAGGACCACATTTCAAGTTTAGCTATGTAGTTGAAAATTTACAGGCGAAAATCGGTGCCAAAATTGAAGATTGCTAAGATGTGATTTTTTGGAGAATAAAATAAAATAAAAAATGTACAAAAATTGAGGTAATCTAGTACCGTTTTAAAAGTTAAAAATAAGTTAATAAAAAATATCCTGAAACATCAATATTTAAAATTAAGTAAAAGATATTCAACAATTTCATTTAATATGAAGCCAGCGAAGGTTTTTCCTTTCAGTTGCTAAATGGTTGCCGGCGCAAGTACTTTATTTCCGTCCTTGTAAACTAATCTGTTGTATCTTTATCTTGTTGGAAAAGGTCAAAACCTTCGGTGGCTTAAAATTAAATGAACGAATCTTGCCTGCATATAAATTCGATAACGGGAGTGCGAGTGCGAACAAACCCCCAGTGGAAGTGAAACCAGCTTTGAAAACTACACTAAATTGCCGTCAATTTGCATACCAAGCACCCCCAAGCACTTCACGTTTGGAAGCTAGAGCTGTTTGAAATCTTTAAATGGCTAGCAGGTATATGTAGTAGTTGTAACTTTTTTGGAAAGATTTTAAAACGCGCACACCTTGAGACCCTGAAAATACCGTTCGAAGCAATTTTGAAAATCGGTTGAACCGTTTAGGCTGTAGCTCGGTGCAGTTGATTTTGAACCCTTGTGTCATTGCATACCTGAGGTGATTTTTGCTGAGGTGCACTGTAGGGTAGCTAATGGTAACACGCTCGCAATATTGTTTGTTATTGTTATTCACCTCAGTAAAAAGTGATGGGATTTCATCAAATTATGATAAACAAGTAACAAGTTAGAAAACTATATTCGTATTAAATCCTATTAAATCCCACTGTGTTGTACTGTAATGTGATTTAATTTAAAACTCTGATTTTCCTTATTACATCTCATTAAATCCCACCGTGATATACTCATCAAAGTGGGATTTACTTGAATGAATTAAAGGTATTTAAATTATTTTCAGGAATTTAATATTTATAATTAAAACAATAATAAAATCAATAATTTCATTTTTTTTGCAAATGTAAAATTTTTCAAATCTATCTATGTAGTGTAGAAGCTTTTTGAGCGGCTTTTACCTGGTGGTGCTGCTAACAGGTCGAATAATATTTAGAAAATTGATAACTATGGGAACACCCTTGACCTGAAAATATGTATTTTTTAAATTCAAGTAAATCAATACGCAATTTAGTTCGTAATTTAATATTTCAATAGTATTACAAAATATTTTCCTATAATAATCTTAGTATGAATATGAATTTCATTTTTCGCTGCTGTAAAGCTATTTTCAACCACGTAACACGTTGTTACGTTGTATTTAGAAACAAATGAAAAATTCGTACATAAATTTTTACAGAAATTGGGCCACTTAATAATGCTGAAACTTGTAATTTCATTATTTGCTGTAACAGTTGTTCTTAATTTCATACCTGTAAGGTTTCGGAGGTTGGCTGGTGTAGAGCCGAAGGCAGAAGACAGAAGTACGAAACCAAAGCATGCATTAAAAAGAGGACTTGGTTTCGGATGAACCAAACTTACCTGTAAATATTCCCTTTGGGCATATCACTCTCTTGTACCTGAAACAATTAAGAAAAAAAGAGGAAGAATCTTACCCGGAGCTACGAAAGAAGACGGAGTAACGAAGCCAGGATCTCATCTCGTCAACTCATCCCAGATTCCTTCATCTCTCTATCTTCCTCCCATCAGAAGAAATACATTGTTTTAATCCCTATTGTACTCTCCTCTCCGTCTTCCTATTTATGGCTGTGCATTCAGTATTTGGAGAGTTCCAAGCTACAGAAGTAGTTCCGCAAAGACGTTGTCGTCTGGCTCAAGAACACTACTCTGCTCCAAATCCAAAACATGGGCTGTTCATTCAAATTGTTCTCTAAACCATAGTTGTTCTTTTCTGAGGTTAAACTGAACAATTCCCAATTTCTATTATGGCCAGCATTGGGTTCAGCAAAGTCTTTATTCTCGACAAGTACTTTAGTGAATTGCAAAAGTTTTGGGAGACAGAGAAGAAGTTACAGGGCATGAAAGTGGAAGGTAAGTATAATAAAATGTGTTTATGCAGACAAGCTAACGCTAACTGGTTACATTTTACGCATTTGTGGAGTTTCAGGGCTTGACAGGTGGTAATTAATGTATGGGTTCCGGATTGAATTTATTACAGATTCCATCTCCTCCCCGGAAGCTGCACATCTCGAGCTTCGTCTCAAGACGTTGAGCACTGAGTTGGTCACGTTAAGGAACAGGCTTCATGTGAATATTAATAATCCGTCCAGAACGAACAGTGCTCGAATCAATCCGGCTCCTATTATTCATGGTTATAATAAACCGCTTCCTGTCCCGCCTCAGCAACCAGTTGCCGACTATGTCAACCAAATTCCTAAAGGTTAGGCAAATTTATCTATTTTGATACCATCGATTCCAAACTGTGCTAAACTATGCTGTGCAACGTTAGTCACTGCACTGTCCGGGATTTGATGAGATTTAACGGAATTTAATGGTAAAAGATGTGATTGGATTTCTTCAAAGTCGGAAAAACAAGTTAGAAAAACGACATTCCTTTTAAATTCGATTGAATACCATTAAATCCCACTTTTATGTGATGTGATGATGGGATTTAATTTACGCGGAACGCGGGGTTTACGGATTATATCCACTTAAATCCCATTTCATTTGAATTATATTTCCCTTTATTAATTAACATCGCCGGCTTGATGCCACACAAACAAACCACCTTTTATTAAATCATATAAACATTTTCTATTGTTAGTAGGTTTAAAACACACAGCAGTAAATTCTGATTCGGCAAAAACGAGCAGACGCGGACATAGTCTTTCCATATAATTAACGATTTACTCTCGTATTGAAGATTTTGCCTAATTTTTTTGCTGAATACAATTAAACTAAATGGTAAGGCTATGTTATTGTTCTGATTTATAATATGATCGTGGACAACAGTGCCAATAGCCTGATTCTCCTTTTTCAAACGGCATCTGAGGTATCGCATATCGCATCGCATGATATGAATATGTTCCTCCTATGTAGTTCAATTTGTGCTATCTGGTGCTATCGCAAATCCAGCGAAAAGGGAAATAGTAAGATATGGCAGGTTTCAGCGAACGTGAAATAAGAAATAAAGGATGGAAGATTTCATAATTTCTCCAGAGAATTTTGCAAACCATTAATCTTATATCAGACGAAAATATGTATATTGATAATTTGATTTTCCCAACGATTTTGTCAGGAATTTTTATGGAATGGGAGCACGCAATCATGTATCGTTACTGCGAAACATATATGGATTGAAGTGTTGGTACTGGTATTTATATCAAATTATGCAGAGATTTTTAGACGGTACAGACAGGCTGGTTCAATTTATCGACGGCAGAAGAAGTAATCAGTCATATATGGGTTCCATATTTTCAGAAGTCGATCTCGTGCAATCTTGTCCCTCGTCGAAGCGGTCTGGCTCGATGATTGGGACACGAACCACTTCTTCAGCACGTTCTGAGTCAAGTACAAGTAGTAGTGCCGGGAGAATATTGACTGATGTGGATGATTTGGTTCATTTGCCTGGTCCGCTTACAGAAGACGCCATCATTAAATGTCTTCACAACAGAAGCACTCGTGGAGAGTATTTCGTAAGTCACTTTACAATCTCGGCTACCTTCTCTTCTAATGACTGAATACAAATACCGGTAATAATTTTCTTCCGCTTCTTCTGATTGGTCATCGTCTTTGGTAATTTACAATTACTAAACCCCTTCGAATAGGTTTCCATGGGTCAAATTCTCCTGCTTGGGAACCCCCAGACGCTCCACAACAATCCCTTGACCCTTCACTCGACCCAGTCAATACCCCCTCCAAGCTCAATTCAACGGGTTGTCCAGGAAGCTCTTCGTCAGCAAGCAGAAACAAATTACCCACAAGCCATTATCCTATCGGGCTGGACTGGCTCAGGAAAAACATACGCTTCCATGCTCATTCTCAGGGAACTATTCAATTGTGCTGGCGGAAGTGCAGATGGTTTTAAACATCTTAGTGCAGCTGTTACGGTTTTGAGATCTCTTGGAAGCGCCAGTACCGCTGTAAATAAGGAGTGCAGTCGAATTGTGAGTTTATCTGGAATATTTAACAGTTTTATTAGGGATGTACGGAAACGCAACTTTTCGAGTCTAAAATGAAACTTTACGTATTCATAGGGTCATTTCATCGAAGTTCAAGTAAGCGACGGGACGTTGTATCGGACCAAAGTGCATTGCTACTTCTTGGATCAGAGCAGGGTGGTCAAATGCTTACAAGATGAAAAGAACTATCACATATTTTATCAAATGATGGCTGGTCTGAATCCTGAGGAGCGAAGTAGGCTGCACTTGGACACGCATTCCCTAAATACTCTTCGATATTTAAGATCAGCTCGGAAATGGGACGAAATCGACGATGCTGGGCGGTTCGCTGAATGGAAAGCCTGTCTTGGTGAGTTGTATGTTCAAATTAATTTGTTTTTGGATTTTGCCGGATTTCTAAATTATATTGATCCGTTGTACAGGCACATTGGGCATCCCCTTCCTGGACGTCGTGCGTGTCCTTGCTGCTGTGCTACTGTTGGGAAATATTTCCTTCCAGGAATCATGTATGGATATGGAAATTCGTGTGGAGGTTCGAGAAATGTTACTTAAAGTCTTTCAAGCCGACTTTATGAAATTCAAGTGTGAAACAATTTTTACACCTTCGTTTCTGATCTATACAGGATCAAATTCCACTTTCGTCTGCTGCTGCACTACTCGGAGTCTCGGAAACGGCCATTCGTCAAGGCTTAACAACACGAACCCATAATACTCGGTCACAACTGGTTCGATCCCGATGTTCTGCCAATATTTCAAATTCGAACCGAGACGCTCTTGCCAAATCCTTGTACTGTCGTACATTAGCCACAATTGTTCGTCGAGCCAACAGTTCAAAGAGAATGGATTCAGCTACAAGTTCGGATTCGACGGATTCGGTGCATCACGATGTTGCTAGTCAACATGCTTCCACGGTTGGAACGGCTGGCTCAAAAGCATCCAAATCAATGACAGCTCTTAATAATGCTGTGAGACATTGTCAGGATGGCTTTATTGGAATACTGGATATGTTTGGATTCGAAAGTCTTCAACCCAGCAGCCTCGAGCACTTGTGCATCAATTTGAGTGCTGAGACAATGCAGCACTTCTACAACACACATATTTTCAAAGCTTGTTTGGAATCCTGTCGAGACGAAGGAATTAGTTGTGATTGGGAAGTTGACTATACGGACAATGTCCCATGCATTGACTTGATCTCATCGCTGGTAAATACAAGAAATTATTTACATTGGAATTGGAATGCTTAATTCATGATTTCAATAAATTATTCATTTTTCAGAAAACGGGATTGCTCAGCATGTTGGACGTTGAATGTTCCGTGAATGGTTCAGTGGAGAACTATATTCAGAAAGTACATCTACAACATCCCCAGAATCACAGGCTAACTGAAACTGGGAGTAGATCCTTTGCAATTCAGCATTTTGCAGGGAAAGTCAATTATGACGCAACCATGTTCACCGGTAAATTACTATGACTAAACAACAACATGCATCATTTAATAAGTGGAATTCAATTTAACATGTTGCACGTTGGACACACAGAAACGAATCGGGATATTCTATCAGATGACTTGGTTGCCGTATTCCACAAACACAGATGTAGTTTCGGATTTGCAAGTCATTTATTTAGTTCGGAACTGAAAATACTCGGAGCTGGAGGAATTGAACCCAGTCCAAAAGGCATCAATTTCCGGATCTCGCCAACTTCGCATTCTGAAATGTAAGCAATTGTATGCCCCAAATCCAGTCTCCTAATTCATTCACTAATTACAATTAAATTATCCAGGCTAAACGGCATGGAACCGCTCACAACGCTTACTCAGGATTTTCACACCCGATTAGACAATTTGCTTCGAACTTTAGTCCATGCCAGGCCTCACTTCATCCGTTGCATCAAACTGAGTGAAAACAATTTTGATCGAGTCACCGTTTCCAAACAACTTCGATCATTCCAAGTGCTTGAAAGCCTTAACCTAATGGTAAATGGCTACCCGCATCGAATGCGGTTCAAGGGCTTTATGTCGAGGTACAAGCTCCTAGGCGGGATTTCCACTGGAGCGGATGATTGCGTTGCAATTCTTGAAAAATATTTCAAAGGCAAGAGTTGGGCAGTTGGCAAGAAACACGTGTTCATAAGGTACTCACAATTTGTAATTGATGTGATTTAAGAATCAGCTTTCATTAGTTGATTTTACTTTGTCAAAACAGCGAAGTCATGAGGCAAGAACTCGAGTATTTGCGCAGTAATAAAATCAACGGAGCTGCAACTCTTATTCAATCGGTATACCGGGGATGGGTTGTCAGGAAACGAAGTCGAATGTCACTGCCAGTTCAAGAGAAAGCTGCTCAAATGCTGATGACACCAGCAGCCATGAACTCAGATCAGAATTTGAGACCTCGGCCTCAACCCATCACAGGTACTCCGCCACCGGACGAAACATCTCCTGCAGCTGAAATCAGAACTCAGTCCAGCTCAACGGCCCACGATACAGTAAGCAATTCGATTTCACATTCATATTCGAACTTGAGTTTGTGTCTGAATAGGAATTAGTCGTTAATCTTGATGAAAATTCATTTTTGACAGGTCCAGAGTCAACCATCGCTTCCACAACCCCGATCTTATACAATCAATGGAAACTTGAAACTAAGTTTTCCACAAATTCGAATCCTGAAAATGAACTTTGGTAAGAACTTTGCATGTTTCCAATTCAAAAGTACCCTAATTTAAGTTATATTGAAAAGAGAATTGATAAAAATGCACCTTGAATTGAAATGTTAGAAACTGGTTGAAGGGCAATATTTCGCTTTTAAGAAAGTAAAATAATATAGTTTATGCTGCGTTGCGTGGTAGGGAACGCATACGCATATATGGGCCTAGCAAGATTTTGATTTGGGGAAATGGTATCTTGCAATTTTTTTGAATTCTTATAAGGGTCAATACCCAAAATGTTCCTCAAACCTGGAATAAACCAAAATCTATGCAAGAATACCTATATAGCACGTACTAAACAGATTATATTTACATCCTTGCATTTGGGTAGATTCAAAAATTTAAACGCCTAGTGCTATCTTGTTTCAGGAGCTTTGTAGAACTATATTGGCTACGACGCCTATCAAACTACTATTAGAATTAGGCTAGGCTAGGTTTGTTGGAAGAATTTGTTGTTCTATTGCATAATTATCTCAAACAGGTTACAGGTTTGTTAAAGTTGAATGACAATCCTTTCTGTTTCTGTAATGCAATTAAACTGTAAACTAAAATTATTTAGAGCTAAACTGTTCCTTGAAAACGGTCATCCGTCGATTTGAGGCTCTGGTCCAAAGTCCTAAGATGAAAATACATACCAATATATATTTGTTGATGACCTGGCACCTGGAACCTTAACATAAAATTATGTAAATTGCTACTTTTGTTTTACAATTTCAGTTCAATCGAGTGGATTTGAAGTTAGTAAAGGGGAGAGCGTTCTTGTCCTTGGAAATTCTGCTCAACGTCGTGGTCATTTCATCGTGGAATACAAAAATCGCAATATTCAAGTACCTCATCAATATTTGCAACTTAAACTATAGTGATTTTATTTATTTGTCAAGTATATTTTTTACTTTTTTATAAACTGTTCACACAATTACATCTAGATTTTGACTGTATTTCTAATGAATATTTCAATAGCGGGTAATTTGAGTGCCATACCCCAACCCCAAGGATATTTATTTAAATATGTCGTATTTTTATGTCCATATATTATGAATAATGTATGAAATAAAAATGTAATAATGGACGTAAATACGATTCAAATACGACATTAATACTAATACAGTCGATGTTATTATATTTTAGTTTGGAATATATTCAGTAGTGTGGGCATAATGTGATAGTCTGATTAAAGCGCTGCTTGGGTTTGGAATTCTCACTTTACATAAAGAGCATCTAAATCTAACCCGCAAAAGTTTTAGTTAAATATTCAGGTTTTTCATGTTTAACTCGCTATAATGTTCCTCAAAACTATTTGTTGTAATTTTTCGGAATACTGGGAGCCAGGGTTCAGAAGTTACAATGCCCTCTTTCGCGGTTCCGAGACTGCTGCAAATGTGCTTTGT
>JAQFYU010000703.1:0-19396 GCA_034694905.1 Ceratophysella granulata | reverse complement strand
TGCAAACCATCCGACTTATTTCGGATCGGATCGGATCGGATCGGATTGGAAAAATATCCGATCCGAAGCCAGCCTTATGTGTATCAGTACATCAGTAGTAGTACATACATAGAAACTTTAACTGCTAATATTTATAAAATCAAAATGATAATTATATTTCATTGAATGCTGTGCCACTGTTAACTTAAAATGTATAAGTGAATGTAATCAAATTAAATCAATTAATTAACTGAGTTTCACTGGATCAAGGCTCATCAAATAGTAAAAAGTAATTAAAGGAATAGTGAATTAGTTTGTAAATAAGTAAAAATATCTGTTTCAATGTAATGTGTTAAATTGAATTCGGTTATGTACACTTTAATATTTTAATCATTTCATCCAGAAATAAAATACAAAAATAAAATAAAAACAGATTGAGTTGGGTTATTTTGGGTTGGGCTACTTTCTCGTTTCGAGTTTTCAGTTCCAATTCCAACTCTATCATTTCCTGTTTTTTAAATTTTCGCATTTAGGGTCACGAGATCAACCAAATTTCATAGTTTACATTAAGTTCTGTATTATACAAGTTTTGATCTCTCCCAATTTTCAAATGGAGTAAAAAACTTATTTTGATCAATTTTGGATTTTTAGGTAGAAACAAAAACGTTAGACTCATTTCTCTTGCATAATCATGACTCATGATGTCAATCTCAAGGTCTTCCAAAAATCAATGCTTGTTTTGAATGGTTCGAGAATGACCTTCGGATAATTTCCAATTTCGAAGAACGAAAGCGTCTCATCTTTGTAAAGTTTCATTGGCCTCCATTCCTGACTAAAAAAGTCGCCCGGTTTTCTGCAATATCAGTAAATAAAAATAATTGTAAAGACATTTCAATTACTTCATCCAACTTCGATTCAATACACTTGCCCAGTTGCTGCAAATGAGGTCCAACTCTTGACCAGTTCATTGGAAAATGGATAGTCCTCGGAACCTGGAATAATTTCGTCAGTTACTGCTGGCAGATTGAACAAATATGGCAGATCATCTCCGTGACACGCACCTAGTCATCAAAAAGTTAATTAGTACTATGGACAGTGTTACTTGTGAATTTGGTATTTGAATTGTGAATTATTAAGCTTTTGAGTAATTTCTCTCCATAGCTCACCATACTCCTTAATTTTGTATCGAGCAATCTTCCCTGTAAACCATCTCCGGGTGGTTCCAATCAGAAAGTCAATGTATCTAGGTAATCCGCCCAGCATTCTTAACAAGATATTGGCGAATCCAGAGTTTCCGTTGTACGTGAAATAGTATGAATAGACTGGACTCCTACTTTTCGTTGCGTGCATCCAAATGGCGTCATGCATGTTTCTGTATATGGTAATGTCCGAGTACATTTTGGTAAGTTCGGGAAACGTATCTGAATTTATGCGTTGCTTCTGGAAATAAAAATCCCGAATTCTAGCCGAAATATTGTCTTTATCCGGACGATCCGTGTAGTCTAGTATTCTTGGAAGAAGTTCAGTCCACTGTGCATCCAAGGCAGCAAGTCTTCGTGGCCGTTTTAAGAGGTCTGTAATTCGAAATCTTGATCTAATTTCATGAATTGTAATTGAGGTTTGAGTCGGACTTACATGTTGAACCCAGGAGCCCTTCCGCATTCGTCACACCAACCAGCCATGGAACTTGGTTGACTATTTTTCCTTGTCTAAGCAATTCCATCGGAGGTTGTGAGATAAACGTTCTGTGATCATTGACAACTTCCGCAGATGGAGAGTATATCATAATGGGTTCTACTAAAGGATCCTGGAATTATTCGAAAAGATTAGTAGAGTCATCTATACATATTATACTCTATAGTTTGCAGTTTCCATCCATCCGTCCGTCCGTCCGTCCGTCCGTCCGTCGGTGTCGGTTTTCGCTTATCTCCGACACTGGGAAGTGTTACATAATATGATAAGTTGAGGTGTCAAAAGCTCCGTACTGTTTAAGTTCAGGGAAGGAAGTGTAGTTGACCCGGATCGGTTGACCCGGTGACCCAAGTGATCCGAAAACCAAATAAAACTGAATTTTTGACTAAACCGAAAAATGGAAGGAAAGTAAACTTAAACTCAATTCAAATGTCACTCTAAAACTGAACAAGTTGACCGAAATTCGGTAACTTTGCCCAAACAAGATAAAAATTAGAATTCAATTCAGATATTGCAGTCCGACATATACCTGTGACCCCTTATTGACTTAAAAACCCAAGACATTGACCGAAATCTAGTTCTTACCAGAATATTTACTGGAGAAAAGCTTTACTTCAAGTCAAATGTTAATTATGGAGTTTAAGATCCTTATTTAAGAGACGGAAACTGGAAGAGAAAGCATGTCAGGGGTTGGAAGATCGAATTAATTACAAACAATCAAAAGGTAATTGGTTGCAAATTTAAGCTTAATTAAATCCAAGAAAAGCAATAGAAGTCACGGGTTAATTAACACAAGTTGAGAAGATGAGGTTATGTTATGGAACGGGTTGAAGTTGATAAGGCTATGAAATTGTCACGGCTTATTAAAGGATGCCAGAAACGGGTAAATTCAGGGGTTGGGTGGGAAGCGGGAAAGTCGTAAAGATTATGGGGCGGAGAACGGGGTTTCGATTAGTTTGTCGATAGTTATAGGTTTCAATTCTGGTAAATCGAGAATAGAAATTATAGGTCTTAATTTTGTTTGTACTTGGAGACTTGAACGATAAAGTATTTCTAGAATTTATAGGACATATTCAATTTGCCACCTTGTATTGCTAGATAGTTTAGTTTTGTACAAGTGTTTAGGGCTTACGAAACGATCTCTCTGGTACCTCAGATTTGATATTCCTGTTTGTAGAATTCTGACTTGTTTTCAAAAGTAAGTTCGAAACCAACATAAGGTTAATGTATTTTTTCATTATGCAATGCAGGCTATTTTATAGCCGGATTTACAAAGAATTAAAATCGCTTTATGCAAACATGCTCACGTTAAAAAAATAAAGTAAAAATATAATAAAATAGGGCTACAGTAAAAGTTAAAAATTACTTTGGAAAAGTTTTTAAATGTTAACAATACTTATTATCAATCCTCGTTTTTAGAAATCCCTTCGTTACGGAAATATCGGTCCAGCACAAAATAATTCGAATCGACCAATTTAATGTCTGGTCCGGTAAATGACACAGTGTGAGCCAGGTACTCAGAACGAGAGATGCCAGACTAACCAAATACTCCATGTGGAAGTTGGTAATGTCTCTAGCAGACATCCCCTTCAAACAATTGACCATTTCGGTGGAATTGAATGTGGAACACCCAACGCCCCTGGCAAGCCTTTCCGCTTGTAGACGAGGTTGGCGTGAAAATGCCCACCAGTTGAGAACACTTCCACTTTGGGAAATTGCACGATGAAATAGACCTACAAATACAATATCAGTTAAATATTTTGAATTATTTTGAGAATTAAACTAAGAATTTGATCCGAGTCTAAATAAGACTGTTCAATTTAAACCTGTGGACATGCTTGAGAGCATGTGGTACTGTACACTCGCTCCTCCTGAGCTTTGTCCCATGATTGTGACCGAATTTGGATCACCACCAAAATACTTGATATTCTCCTGAACGTAGCGTAAGGCCATTACCTATAAAATAAAAAATACATCCAGTTCCAATATATTCCAATGTATTGACTTTAATGAGATATTCAAAGCATACCTGGTCTTTCAGGCCCATATTTCCAAGAATATTTCCATCTTCCGTGTTGAGAAATCCTGTTTCAGTAAGGACAGGCACAATCATTTACCGTCATATACAATTTAAGTGGATTCGATGATAGGTGTACTTCCGTAAACCTACCAAGCGAGCTAACTCGGTAATTCATTGTTACAAGGACTACGTCTTCATCCAAGAAATACTTTCCTCGATATATAAACGAATATCCGGATTGAAAGAGTCCACCTGTCAACGAACGTTTTAGAAAATGGATGACTAACACGTTATATTTTGAAAATACGTAGTAGTGATTTTTGTTGAACTCACCCGAAAAAAATACAATCACGGGTTTCAGCTTCACCTTCGCAATTTCGTCACGACGAAGAACCTAATTTTTTAAATAATACAGACAAATGCACAAAGCAGTGCAAACCGGTCCTACTCCGCCCGGAGGGCTGGAGAGCCGGAAGGCCTAACTAACTAGGGTTGGAGGGCTTGTCTATCACCTTTAACACATAAATCGGCTAATTTTTTAACAATAAAAGCAATTCCCAATAATTGAGGTAAGGAAATTGCCCTTAACCCTGCGGAAGAGCGGAGGACCTAAAAGTTTTGTCGGGGGAGGGCTGTTGGGTCAGAGCAGGCGCGGTTCTAGGAATTGGTCATGGAGGGGGCCGAAAACTGAAACGAGAGTTCAGTATTTGACACTAAGAAATACTGTTCAAAAAATGTATGGCCAAGGCCCCTTCGGGCCCATATGTAGAACCGCCCTTGGGTCAGAGGACCTAACAGGCTATCTATGGTGTAAACTTTAAACAGAGACACTTTAAGTTTTCCATATAGCTTAGGCCCCAGGGCTGGATCTGAATGAAATGATTAATTAGTGATTTATAATTGACATAATTTTTATAAAAGTCAAAAAATTGACATGATCAAGGGCTTTACAAATACGAGTGCGATCAACAATTAAAATGGACTAAATTTAAGTCGAATAGGAATTAAAAATGTAATTCAAAATTAATTTAGCAAAAACTAAAACTATATCATATTTTAATTTTAAAACATTTAAGGAAAGGAGGTGAATCGAGTTGGAATTTTATGTAAAGGCAATTCGCAAGTCGCAGATGATTAAGTGCAGTAAATAAACTGGATACAAAATGCACACATACAGGAAGGATTGATTTGATGTATTTTAAAGTTTTTGTGCATATTTTGATGATTTCCGATTTTGGCGTATTTGCATAATAGTAGAAATGTTTCAGCATACGAAATGTTGGCATATTTACTCAATTTATTCGTCCAATTCAATTTTCGACAGTTTTATCTTCAATTTGAAAGTTTTTCTTGGCCTGTTTTTAATTTAACGATATTATATCGCTTTTGCGGGCTGGGTTTTACATACCGAATACCGAGCATTTGTTATTTTTCAAAATTTAAATACCTATATTTGTATACGTAAATTGTTTTTTGCAGATATTTTAGTGGAACTCAACTATTGAGAATCAACCATTCAAATGTGCTTTGTAAGTAGATTAATGCGAAATATTTCTCAACAAAAGTATTGGTAAACCAGTTTCGATAAACTTGTAAATTAAACTGGGTTTAGCCTAAATTAATCCCTGATCAAAAGTCCAAATACCTGATGAGTATAAATGTTCAGATTCAAGCAATCCTCGGAACCGATGAACATATGCGTTAGGAACTCGTATTGAATGCAACTGCTTGCATAATTTGTAGCATCTCGAATTCCTCTCCATTTGTTTGGTCTTTCCGGGGGCTACATTTGATTAATCAGATTAACTATAGTTAAAATATTTTTTACTTTTATAAACCATTAATAGAGCTTACTTCAAATCGTAGGTTTCCGACTGGAGGCTTGGCAAACGGAATTCCAAGAAATTCAATATACGGCCTTCCTGTTCTGGAAACTGTCTTTGCACCTCGTAGTCTCCCATAATTAGTGTCCATTTCAACGTAAGGCTTTAAAATGCTTAAATGTGTCAAAAGATATGCTAAGGAACCGAAGACTAATGCTCCTGGTTCAATGGGTCGCATTTTTTTCGATATTCCTATTAATTTGAAACTTTAAACATATATTGTACTAAGAGCAACTTTTTACTGAGTCGCATGTTTTAAGTATTTAATCCCGAGCTATTGTCCTAAGATTTTGACTAAGAGCATGGACTTCTACTTGTGATTTATGCTCGTGTACAATTAAAATCTGAAATACAAGATTATTCACTTTACGTACAATTGGAATTTATGCTACTATTATTTTTTATTTGTTTTACGTTTTGGTGGTTGAATGTTGAATCTTTGGCAGCCGAAATCACTCGCTTGAGTCCGACTAGATTGACTGCTAACTGCTTGGTTGAATTTTGCACGTGTTTTCATATGTAATACTCGAAATAGAGATTTCTCTAACGTCTTAATCCATTGACGATTACAACATACTTCTAACCTCTTATTGCTCTTCTTAAATTACATTAATTACTTTCCCTTTAATTAAGAAATCTTTGGCAGATATGATATAAGATTCAAAGTTTAGATAAGTAGTTACTATAAATAATTACAATTAAGTTTTGCATGCTACAATAGTTGTTAGATGTATTTTGTTTACATTGGCATTGAGATTTTATGATGCTCAGTGAGAACAGAATTACTTCTTAATTAATTTAGAAATTGAGTTTTGGTCGAAAAGTCTTAGATTTTTGCCAAATGTTTAAATTCTTGTATGATTTACTGAGTTACGTAATTTGTATGATGTGCGGAGTGTATCCGTGTGTGCGTGCTGTGTACTGTGTACGGTCATTTCTTGACTGACGTTTCCATGAATAGGTTGTGGATCAAAAATTGAATTAAATTATTTGTTTTTGATTTGATTTGTTTTTGCAAAGGTTAGAGTGGCGTTGGTAGTTTGGGATTGGGATGAAGATGCGTGTGGTTTTGATATCTTTTAACAAATCAATCATCTTTCAGTCAATAACCGCGACATCAAAATCCGCGACACCTAAAAGGTAGGGATCATAAGCTATTTTGCGAGTTTCAAACCAAACCTAACCCAACTATAACGATGATAATTCGTTTTGCACGATTCGGCAGGAATGCACAAACCTAAGGTAGGTACATAGAGTAGCTTGTTGTCGCAGTTTTTCCTGCTTTGCATATGCAGATGCAGGTACGTTACGAGCAATTCTCGAAAGTATAAATATAACAATTAAAACTCGAGCAAATTCTATTATTCTAATTCTAATGTCAAAATCTCATCGTGTAAACTAAATTTCGTTCCATCCATGTTTTGTTATTTTGGAATGTTTAGATTTTGCTGTAAAGTTGAAGAGGCGCTTTTGTAGTATATGTAATTTAAAAATGAAAATATACAAATATAGGCTAAGCGGTGATTACAATAAATGAAATCTTGAAGAAATTAAGTCGGTGATTTTTTTTTGGTTCTCTTGGATTCATCAGGTCCTAACAAAGGGATAATAGAGAAATATATAAATTATCATAAACATGTAAAAAAAAAATTCATTTGTATACGTGTATGTTTTTTCGCTTTTTATTCTTACAAAATAAATCAAAACTCTCTGGTAAATCATTTCTACCTATTTAATTCAAGTTCAAGGAAAGTACTGTACTAAGCTATTGTACTATAGTCACATTGGTGAACCTGAATTTAATAAATAAAGTGAACAAGTAAAAACTACGATATTCTATATTAAACGTGTTATGGAAGTATAGAATTTAAATGGACACATAAAAATCACTAACAACATACTGGGAACATAAGATCAGGCACACGGGATAGTAATTAGACGCCTACTTCTGACACTGTAATTAATTGTGCCAGTTAACGAAATCTGGATCTGGAACGTTTACTTTTGAAGTCTGCGTTTAGATTCAGTGAATTCCAAAAGTCTAATCTAGTTTCAAAGGGTTCATCAATCATCTGAGGAAGCTCGTCCAGCTGAAGATATCGTATTCCGTCTTCAGGATCCACTTTTTCCCATTTGACGTGTCTAATACTGCCAGGCACTCTAAAACATATAAATTATATTTAAAAATCGAAATTAAATATACATTTTATTAAAGGTTTCATAAAGCGACTATTTAGAAATCTTACCCCTTCTTCGCAAAAGAAGTCCAAAGTTTCACTAGTGAATTAGAAAACGCAAAGTCTGACGTTCCAGGAATAATTTCACGGGAAATGAAAGGAATGTTGTAAAATATTGGAAGCTCATCTGTAAGAAAAAATATTTTGTGTAACTTTATGCTTGTTTCTATAAAAATATTAATACGAGCCGAAGTCTTATAGTTTTGTTTTAGCAAAAGTATATATAACCAATCGTGTAAATTACCTGCATGGCAGACGCCGTAGTGCTTCTGTTCGCCACGGCGAAGAACATTGGTTCTAATCCAATCACGTGTTGTTGAAACAACTGCCACCACCGCATCTAAAGTGGCTGGCAAGGACCCCGTCGTGGACAGCAGTAAATTTGCAAAACCAAATTTTCCTTTGTAAGTGTAGTAGTAGGCATAAACAGGAGCCACTTTAGAGTGCAAGACAGCTGAATCATGGACTCCTGCAGAAATAACGAATAATTCCGATAAAACATCCTGGATGAATACGATAATAATTATTCCTTGTCACCGCTTTTGAAAAACATAACAGTCAGCAGTGGAAACTCAAGAGATTTGGTAATTAGAATATCTTTCAAAGAGTACTCATGTGAATTTTCCCAAATATTTAAAGCTGTAAGGATCAATTTCGAATTCTTTAAAAAGAAAATATGGTCAAAATTAACATTGCGTTGACATGGAGGAGAAAAGTTTGGGCAACACCGTTAATGTACGAATATTACAACGCTAGACAGGAAGGATGAGGCATTATCGGTTTAAGCAAATTACCTCTGTTTCTTTAATTAGTTTTTCTAGACAATTTCAATGAATTTGAATGCCAATTTCAGCGGTATATTTTCAAAAGTTTGGAAACGGCTAGTTCCTAAACTTGAAAATATTCCGAAAGGTACTTAATCTACTATGGTTTCAATTAAACATAATTTCAAGGTTCTCATTCTCCAATTTTAGAGCTACGGATTTTTCAAAAGTTGGACAAACGTACCCTCGCTCTAATATCATAACTGCTACATCCTAAACAAAGGTAAGCGAAAGTTTTGCCTGAACATTTACATTTTTTAAAATTAAAATTAAAACCCACCTTCAAAAAATTCCCTGTCCGAGAACATATTCACAGTCTCCTCAAGGGTACTCATACTAATTTTGCCAGCATCAAAGTAGTAGTCTCGAATCTTTTTGGAAATATTTGCATGATCTGGATTATCTTCGTAGTAGAGAATCAGAGGAGCAACTTTCTCCCAGTGATCATTAGCCATCTTCCGCTGTGTTTTATTCCTGATGGCACCTGAAATGAATTATGCACATAGATAAACACATGTGATAGTTTACATTAAAGTCAAAAGATAAGCATGACTCATGCATGTAATCTTGAATTAAACATGAGTTTTCCGGTATTTCCATATTTGTATTATAATAATTTATATGTATGTTTACTTACTGGCAGCGTAAACAAGCCCTTCCTCGGAATTTACTCCAACAATCCAAGGAACTGGATTGGCTACTTTTCCTTCTTCCAAAAGTCGTCTGGGGTGTTCGGTCAAAAAGGCTGAGGCGTCATTCACGGCTTCTATTGACGGCGTAAACAATGCAAGATGATCTCCGATTACCTCGTTCTAAAAAATTTACGTAATTCGACATTTGAACATAAATTCCTTTAGAGAATAACAATTTGAAGAATGATGTTTACGAAATCGAACGCAAAAACCGGGGGAAAATATTTGTGCAAATTAAATTCTTGGAAAATTTCCAGATCAATGATCCAGAAATCGTAAACCGGTTTCTGAAACCGGCCAGAATATTTTAAATTTGAACTGTCTGGTATGTTCGTTGTTGTTTACATTTGCATAGATACATACAACAATTTATTAAGGCGCGCCAACCGCTACTTTGTTTTGGTCAATTTACGCTATAGATTGATGACCTGCAGTACAGTGACATCTTTTAATTCAGTGAACTTCGAATAGTTATTTCATTAAACATGATAAATGTTCTTCTGTTCTCACCGCGTAGTCAACATGAGTTCTAACAATGCTTCTCGCACTTCTGGATTTTAGACAGACAATGAGGTCAGTGGAATTGTCGGTGGGACATCCCAATTGGTCGGCGAGTCGTTGTGCCTGTTCTTTCGGTTTTTCCGTGATTACCCAAGGATTTAGAGCAGATCCGCTTTGAGAAATTGCTCGATGAAATAAGCCTGCCAGAAACACAGTGAAAATATCATTTCACCCAAGTTTAAAAAATGGTGAATGCCTTTATCTTCTGTATGTCTGATGCCATTCGATTAATTTCACTTACCGCTTGACAACGGCGATAGCGTGTGTAGATGCACGCTTGCAGCTCCCGCCGATTCTCCCACTAGTGTAACACGGGATTTGTCCCCACCGAAATACCCGATATTGTCCTGAATCCATCTGTCAACACATACCGTATTTTAATTTAGACAAAGTTTACATTTTGCATTATCAAGCAAAACATGGTCGCAAAAGTTGCGCACAATGCATTTGTTTGCAGTTTTTATGCAACATTATGTGAAAAGTGTTCATTGTCGTCTCAATTGGACTAATTTCCATAAAATATAAAATACTACCTTTCTTTATGCATGCATATATTTAATAGTAGTTACCTCAATGCCATGTTCTGGTCCTTGAGCCCCATGTTCTAAATAACAATAATAAATCATATTCATAAGTTCTGTTTAGGATTGATAATTAATTATTCAAAAAAATTGGCACCTACCCCTCTGACTACTCCGTCTCCCGTATTTAAGAAACCTGAAGGCAATTAAGAAACACATGTTCATTGAAACGGACAGATTACTGGTTTGAGATTGGACTTTGAATTTAAATTTGATTTAGGTACCAAATGCAGCGAGTCGATAATTGAGTGTGACTAGGACCACGTCTTCCGACATAAAATATTTAGGACGATAGAAATTGGAAAGCCCGGCCATGAACATTCCTCCTGA
The DNA here is from genome assembly GCA_034694905.1 of Ceratophysella granulata. Taxonomy (NCBI): domain Eukaryota; kingdom Metazoa; phylum Arthropoda; class Collembola; order Poduromorpha; family Hypogastruridae; genus Ceratophysella; species Ceratophysella granulata. The sequence continues at coordinate 8,597 of JAQFYU010000703.1, read as the reverse complement.
AATATGAAGATCGGTTTTAAATGTACAAATCAGGGATGTGTATTGGATAGAATATGAATGAATTCCAATTCCGATTCTAATCCTGAAACTCTAGAAAAATTGAATACCAATACCGATACCGATTCCCAAATTCTGTAATTTCCCATTCCGATTCCAATTAATTCGAATACTGAGCAAAAATTTGAATTCCAATACCGATTCCGATTCCATAGTTTTTCGGAAATAAAGTCTATGCCCTTATTATGAGACTACAAACATAAATACAATCTTTCAAATGTAGCATTTTACGAGATTTTCAAAATTAAAAAATTACAAAAATGATAGTTTGCGCTGCTTCTCTAAATACTTCGAACATTAAAAGCCGGAAGCCTATATTTGAGGCATCGAATAAGAAAATTATGAGTTAAACGTTGGAACTACAGTATCTTTTCCATTTTGACTTCATTCAAACTAGCGAAAAATTGTAAATTCTTCTCGAAATCTTTACGAACCTCTAAGGTTCGAGCGCCGTGAAGCGCAAAATCTTCTTCAGTTATCATATATTTGTTGCTTCGTTTCGGAGTATAAAAATTGAGAAAGTCGAAGATTAAACATCAGATTAAAAGATCTATCACACCTTCGGCGATTTTGGAACGAGCAGGTATTTTGCGCCAAGTGCGTGGATATTTTAGATTTTGAGGTATTTTTCTTCTTCTTGGCTCTACTCTTCTTAATATCAAGTATGAGGTTCTCAGGTCTACTATTTGACATTTAAAGATGCCAATCCACCTTGTGCTAAGATTCCATAACTAATCAAACTAAAATTTTGACCGTTGCGCTGGCATACTTTCTCTTTTCTAGATTTCTTTAATCAACATTCTACTATTGATAAGTAAAACGAATTATGAAGTCTCGTATGCAGTATGCATAACACAAACCGTTCGAAGTTCAAACAGCGGCAACCGGACAGCTGCAGAATGTACGGACTCAATCTATAGTTTCGTACAATTTAATGGATGCTGAGATGGATTTTATTATCCGTAATAGCTACTTTGCCACAAAAATACAAAAAAAGTTGTGCTCGTGCTCTTTTAATCCGGTTCTGAATGAACGGAAGTATTGGAATTGGAATTCGGGGCCAAAATAGCCAATACCAATTCCGATACTGCAACTAAATTTGGATTCCGATACGGATTCCAATTCCATTTAATCAAATTTTTCCAATACCGATACGATTCCAATACTACAATTTTTTCCGATTAATACCGATTCCAATTCCGATACCGATACCGATACACATCCCTGGTACAAATGCACTAGTTTTAATGAGAATACGATTCTAAACAGGTGGAATTAAGTTTACCGTGGATAAACACCAGAACTGGCTTCAGCTTCGCTTGTGGTATTTGATCATCTTCTAGTATCTGACAAAATAATCAAACATAAAGTAATTAAATTAGCTTGTGTTAGTGCAGTATATCCGAGATGAGCAATATTGTTTTCTCTACTTTATTCAAAGTTTTTGGAATTGATTGCTAATTACAAATAGTAAATAATTGCCAATTAAATTAATAGCGTTTTTCATACATTCTTTGGTAGTTGTGCAAAGTTTAAAATCGAATTTTGCTTAAAATGGGTTAATCTTTCTTGAAAGTAGAATTTTAAAACTATTAGCCCGTTTCAATGATTACGTTTTCTATTTATGAAACAATTTATGTATTCTATTTTTCCGATTTAGTTTACTAATATATTCAATTCTACCATAAATTAAGTGAGCCATACAATTCATCTACTTATTCACACGATTTACATTTACAATTCACATCAGTGCTGATTTATTTCTAAGTTTTATGCACTTTCTTTAAAACAGAATTTTGAAAAAAAACTTGGCCAATTTCAATGCTTGATAATATTATGTGAAAAAATTTATTGATTTATGCAATATGAAACAATTTATTGTTTTTTTAATTTGAAATCCGTTGAAATTGTCAATTTATTGACTTTTCCACAAATTAAATGAGTCACACAATACATTCATCGATTTACATACTTTAAGTAATTTATTGCGACCTATTTATTGAGTATTTGTATTTATATTACGTATCCCATCTATCGCTACTATATTTTAACTATTAATTAATTATTAAGCATATTTAGGATTCAACATTCGTACTTTTAGGAATTTAAACAGATAGAGGTGAAAGTTGTGTGTTGTGTGCATTGAGAGGAGAGAGCTCTACAAGCAAGCATTATAGCATCTGGAAAATCTACTGCGATTTAACGTTGGATTGGAGGAGGGTTCAGTCAGAGCCTCGAAATTCTGAGATGCAGAACATTTGATGCTACTCAGGCTCCATAAACGTACATTAGTTTATGAAGAGAGTTATTTGGCATACTTCGTATGGGGTATTTGTACCTCTTTTTGTACCTCTCTTGCACGGGTACTGTAAATTGCACAATGCCAAAAGACTCCGCTTCATCTGAAGAGCTCAGAATACAGTTTGTTTCTGCAGTTAGCAGAGAACAAGGCGAGAAGTGCATACACATATGCTCCAACATATGAAACCAGAGGTTTAGCCTTGCGAAAAACTCGCTGAGTGGCACATGTGTATGGGTTTTAAAGAAAGTCCGATTTTTGAACAATACTGCAGTTGTAGTCCAGGAACGCCGAAGCTTTTCTGTTCTTACAGTTCACGGGCAGAAGAGCAAGTAGAAATACTGAACTCTACGCGTTTCCCACATCCTTTAGCATTCGGACTAGCCATATTATTTTGAAGGCAGGAGTAATGGACCGCTCATGGGGGAAATATATTAGTCAAGTCAGTATTTCATGGTTAACAGAAACTTTAGTAAGATAGGAGGAGCTCCTGAATTTGCAGTTAGTTGTTCAATGGGCTGAATGAAAAGAATACCTTGAGTTTAAAATTATTTATAATTTTTAAAGAAATATAGAGGATTTGAATGTCTTCACAATGATTTGGAATTGCCATTTCAAATTGAGAGAGCATTTCGTCGTAAATTTTTCGAATTCGGATTTCGGACATTTTGAATTCAGTATGCTGTATTTTAATTAATTGCCAAAAATTAATGTTAGATTTATGCAAAATTTGGGGGAAATTTCCACAGGGCACGAATCGAATGGTTGAAAACAGCGAAAATCAAGAATTGGAACCTCCTTTAAGCGGATAGAAGTTCCATGCCCATTTAATTTAGCAAAAAGGCGATACTAGATGAGATTAATTAACCATTTTTAAATTGTGAAATATTAAGGACATCAACTCTTTCCATTGTGTCAATTAAACTTGAACGTTTTGACATTGGAAGGTCCGGGGCTGATTTTTTGTAGCGCTTTCAAAAGTTTTAAATATGTAACACAAGAAACGTGTTCCAGTATTGGTAACACACAGAAAGCCGCACCACGGACGGAAACCATTACGGAATGAACCTTTCAAATTTTGGATACCAAAATACTACCATTCAATTATAAATGTCCCAAGTCGTAGTTAAAACCATTTAATATATTTAAAGAAATGAAATATATCAATATATGAAAATGAAAGAAATATATCAAGTATCGAGTATATCAAGTAAGAGTGTTTTAATGTAGCATTGAAAATCAGTTAGAAATTCAATGTACTATGTTTCGAGTATGCTAAATGCTAATGAGATTTTCATTCAATTAACATCACCAACCAATTACACATCAAATTATGGGATGGACCGGGCACGTTAATTGTCACCACTTTTTGAAAACCTTGCTACCAGTACCAGAATCTTGAAAGTATGGTGCTGAAATATTTTAAGATTTTTCAAGCTAATGATCACCTTTGTATTGCATAAAGAGTTCAGTACTATGTATGACAGATTCCAGATTTTTTCGGATCCATCATCCGGAGGAATCCGGATCCGAAATCCGACGAAGACTTGAATTGACGCAAATGTGTTCAAACGCATATTTGCACCATTTGTTGCTATTTTCTGTCGGATAAAGATCCGGATCCGCAATTGTCTGGATCCGGGTCCTAAACTATTCTGGATCCGAATTTAGGATCCGGATCCAGATCCAAATGTAGATTGGACCTGAATAGAGCCAAAAAAGATCCACGCAGAGCACTATGTCAAATTTTATTTTAAATTTTTGGGAAAATTTAAAAAATATTCCTAAATTGGCTTTAAAAATTCTAATGTTTGTATAAACACTTTTTTAGTATAGTGAAGCATATTGCAAAGTCCCTCTGCTTTACGATGTAGCCGACGCATGTAGTATATTTTATTTTTCTAAAGTAAGTAAGTACATAATATTGCATCCACTCTGAACTACCTGTTTCAGCTCAAATTGAGAAGGTGTAGGGTATATTTCGAAAGACAAATTGCTTTGCACCTCAGTAACATAACATAGTACATTCTGACGTTGTTAATACAAATTATAACAATGAGTAATCTAATGATAAGTATGACGCAGAAGTCTGAACCCGATTTCTGTTTGGGAACCATTTTGGATTTTGCACGTGTATGACTTTCATTAATGTTTGTGTGAGTAAAGCTTCTTGAAGTACAAAATATCCTCGAGGTTTTAATCGTTTACATTCATCTAATTACCAGCTTAAGTCACCTTCGTAATATCACACCTACTACGTAAGTATTTTTTATGTATTTCGCATTGTTGATTTTTTACTCGGATTTTAAATTGACTCTTAATTCAAGCTGGACAGGCTTAATTAAATATTTATCAATGTCGACATTCTATTAACTCTTTAGCTCGAAGCATCTCATCCGATCCAACATGTGCTAAGTTGACATACGTAAAGAAACTATTGCACGGCGGTGGTTGTAAACTGAAACGTAAATAGGTTATGCCATAAACTAAGCCAACTATCTTGATTGGAATTTCAAGTTTCGGGAAACTAGCGCTGCGCTAAAATAATTATTTTACGATCAGTTGTGCACAAGCAGATTTCTCATCCAGCAAGCTAATGAAGCAACCTATAAAAAACATTAATAGCTATATATTCTTGGTTCCCATTACACTATGTAAATGTAGTGTAATATATGTAGCTACAGGCAAAACTGGATATGCCACAATATTACGCAATTGAGCAATCCAGTTGTCGAACTTGAGCTCGCCTGGTATTTTGATAGAGATTCCATCTTATCAGTTTTCAGAAATACTTTTTATATAATGATGTGATGACTCACCTGCGTATTCTATGGATCAATTATTTATATTCTGTAGGAAAAACTGAATTTCAGTGATTTCGAAACTCAAAGCATTCATATGCCTAGAAATTACAACTGGAGATGGTAAATTTTGTCACAAATAACGTATCGCAAAAAAATATCCAGCAAAATTCTTCCTCCAGCATATACTGATGTTGACGATATTTTATAATTACTTAGAAAAAATGCATCGACTGCATGCACGAATTGGAAATACAATATTACAATTACTAATTACTACATACCATTAATTAGGACACGCGATGCAGGGGAATCAAAATATGAAATTGCAGCACACAATCGAGCAAAACAAAGCGTTTCAGGTGATATTCGGACAATTATACTAAATTAGTGCTTCAAATGCTCGTGCTTAATTATACCCAGAGTTTTTAAAACAAATTGCTAACCTGATGAGTGAAAATGTTGAGAAATAGACAGTCTTCGTCTCCTTGCACTGTTCTGGTAAATCGCTCAAATTGCCAACAACGTGGTCCATGGCGCAGCGCTTCACGGATCCCAAGCCAACTGTCCGGCTCTTCAGGAGGCTTCAAACAAAACAGAAACGTTTATAATGATGAATTAATTGTTAATACATTTGCATTTACTATGATAATACAGATATGTCATAACAGAAAATTATTTCTTTCATGGGTGGGTAAGTCACATGTTTTTTGCAATTTGTAATTTTGATATATGTATGATGTACTTTGTAATTCGCAATTTTGATACATGGTGTAATTTATAATTTGTAGTTTTGATACATGGTGTAATTTGTAATTTTGCTAAAAGGTGTACTTTGTAATTTGTGATTTTGATACAAGGTGTACTTTGTAATTTTGATACAAACAAGGTGTACTTTGTAATTTGTAATTTTGATACATTTTGTAATTTGTAATTTTGATACATTTTGTAATTTGTAATTTGTAATTTTGATACATTTTGTAATTTGTAATTTGTAATTTTGATACATTTTGTAATTTGTAATTTGTAATTTTGATACAAGGTGTACTTTGTAATTTGTAATTTTGATACATGGTGTAATTTGTAATTTTGATACATGGTGGTATTTGTAATTTTGATACATGGTGGAATTTGTAATTTTGATACATGGTGTAATTTGTAATTTTGATACATGGTGTAATTTGTAATTTTGATACGTGGTGTAATTTGTAATTTTGATATATGGTGTAATTTGTAATTTTGATGCATGGTGCATCGTGTACTTCGTAATTTGTAATTTAGAGTAATGTAGGTAGAATTACAATGCCTTTCCAATTTTAGGTAAAAGTTGTCTTCAATTGAAGCTCTTTGCATCCACATTTCGAAAAAGCGTTAAACGTTCAAAATACGTCACAATTTGTTTAATTTTTCATTGATTTTCTTGCATAGTGGACCTTAATTGCATGTTGGACGAAAGAAAACGCCAAACACCTCTGTGCGGTATTTATGTAAATGAGTCTGAAATTTTTAGCTTGTAATTGGCAAAAAGTACTTCCGTAATTAAATACAGTAAAAATGTAATGTAATTTAATTGAAACTGTGATTTTGGTATTCTAATTACACTTTCAAATTACAATTGAATGTAATTTGCCCACGCAGGATGAATTTGCACTAGTTCCAAAAAATCATGAATTGTTTTGAAATATTTAACATAATAGAATTTAAAATAATAGAATTCATACCTCAAACCGGAGATCACCAATAGGAGCTTTTGCATACGGTATTCCTACAAATTCCAAAAATGTTCTGCCATTTCTTGCTGTACCCTTAAACCCACGTAATTGTCCATAAGTCGTGTCCACAACCACACCAGATACTGGAATTTCTACTAAATTATTAATTGTTCCGTAGAAGGAAGCCACTGCTCCAAGAAGTAGAGCTATTGGCTGGACAGCAGGCCTTGATCGAGCCATAATAACTTCAATCACAATTTAATCTACTTCCTTCCAGCAATAAACTCGTCCGTCACCTTCACCACAGCCAACATCACCAAGTCTCAAAGTCTCAAGTTCGTGAGAATCCTAACCACTCCGACTTAAGTGGTCAAAATCTGCACTCGAAATACTTGGGACATAATTGAGCTAACTGGGACTTGCGAAATTGCCACGAGTTAACTTCACGTCTAACATACCAACTTGACTCGTTCCTTTCGTGAGTTGCTATGATGTGACTTGCATTGTAAACAGATGGAATGTTAAATAGAATTTTGGGCTGATTGCATCGGGATAAAATATAATTTTCTGTATTCTTCAGATTTATAAGGAATTGAATAGCAGCACAAAGCACAACTTGAGCTACTGCCGAGTCCAAGTGCTTTTGATGAGTTAGTTAACTTCAAGGTAAACTTATTCAGGTACGCCGTGCATGATGCAGTAGCACCTCGTTTACCTGTTGGCTCAAGTGGTGGGAATAAAATATACTTTTAATGTGATTACTGTAGCAGCACAGCCTAGTCCTATGTAGTGTGATATGCATATGAAACCTAGCTTGACTTGATTAGTTGTCTCACTATCCATATAATTCCATTGTATTGTTGTACCGCATTCAGCACAAAAAATGACTTCCCACATGCCTCATACCTTGGTTAGTTTGCAAAAAATAGAAGATTTGCCAAGACGTGGACGCCGAGTGTCGACGTTGGTAATTTGCAAAAATTACGTCCTCACGCCAGTCAAATTACAAATTAAAATACTGAGCAATAATGAAGAAATTGTTTTTGTTTATGAGTTATGATTTTGCTTGTACATGCGGCATGACAATAAATGATCTTTTGATTATGGAAACTTTGGAAGCCGTCATTTTATTCATAAATCATGTCGTTTTACCGAAATGTATTAGTTAACTTGAAGCCCGCGTGTGTTTTAAATTTTAAGTTTTAAATGTGATAATTAGAGCTGAATTTATTTAGATTCACATATGCTTAATAATTAACTTTAACTATTTATTAATATATTAAAACAAGTACTTATATTTCTATTTATATAAATATTTCGCCATTTTTTTGCAAAATAGCTATCAGAGTGATCTCTTTTCTGTAAGTAACGTAATACACCTTATGCTTGTTACCTGGAGTTGCACATTATTGCAAAATTATGACATGACGCACACATACATATGCATAGTGACTGCATCATCACTTCAACTTCAACTTCATCATCCAATGCACAATGCACATTTTCGACTTCCTTAAAAAGGCGACTAGACCGTATACCCAGCACCACGAGCGAGCCCGGCTCTGAGTACTTGGCTCTTCTGGAGTGAGAACGAGAAGACACGGGTATGTTCTGCTGAGGTTGGTTGTGGGAAGTGGGCTATGATACCCATGCATGGCTTGCATTTAGCTGACTCTGCGACTTCTCATACCCATCCACCCAAGTGCAGACCAACCGGACCAGTTGGAA